>JASEVX010000014.1:40888838-40900628 GCA_031761405.1 Serripes groenlandicus
TCCGCTTCGTATTAGTAAACAACCAAGTATACTATCCTGTGTATTTCAATACAGCCCTAGGGCACAATGATCGACTTGTTACGGAAATGTCCGATATTTGGCGGAGATATAACACGAGCAAATTAGTCAATAATTAGTACGGCTAAATGTTGTCTCCCCTATTTATCGAATGACGATTGAATGCTTGATTGGGGTTTATCGACGTTTTCAAAAACGTATCACGGCGGCCAGCTCACCTACTCATATATTTCTTGGCTCTCTCACACCAGTACTTCATACAACATTATTTCCAAGCAACTGGCTACTTTTCAACATAGACTGATAGCCCATTAGTGAAAAACGAATTACGCTTATCACAATGATTTTTGTCAAACGTGGGAAAGAATGTTGGCCGAGCTGCGGTTCGAACTCACAACCCCTGGATTAACAGCCTGCGTCGCTACCGCCTGAGCTACCGGTGCTGGGCTATCGCATGACGAGCAGTGTGCCAAATGGAATACGTTGACCTTTAGCCTTAAAGGCAGCGTCACAGGAAAACCGACCGTCGGAAAGTGTCGACTAGCGAAGCTCCAGATCAGCCTCGGTATCGACTTGCTATTGGGGTTTTAAGCGGGTTTTTCCCCAGTCATATCACGTCAGCAAGTTCACATGCTACATATGTGTTTTCTTATCTTCATACACCAGAACTTCACAAAACAGTTTTTTCAGAGCTACTGTCTGCTTTCCAACATATATCCTTAGCCCATCGGTTGAAGGGGAATGACGCTTGTCGCCTTTGTTGTCAAACGTCGTAAATAAATATGACCTGGCTGGGTTTCGCACTCACAACCCCCTACACACTGAACTACCAGGCTTCCAGTCACTCTGATAAGGACCCTGTCGTAATTTTTATTCAAATTGTTTGGTGTTTAACGCCGCTTTCTATAATTTTTCGGTTATATCACGGCATTTCGAGGATAAGTGACCAGATCTGCTGACACCAGCGAGTAAACCCTCAATCTTGTGCGTCAAGGATCGAAATTCATTACTACAATTTTTAGTATTTAGTTTTTCCGACCGGGGATCGAACCCGCGACTTCCGAAACACGAGGCAAACAATTACAATGCTAATTTTTTTTGCGAGGTTTAACATCATGTGACAATATGAAACATGAGTTAGGGACAATTGCGACCAGCGTCCATCCATATCAGCTTCTATAATCACATGTAAACTTAAAACGTCCCCACAAACAAATCTTCATCGACAGGTACCCACGGCTGATGACTACGCTACGCTCCAAAGAGCACCCGTGCCTGTTGACTACGCTACGCTCCAAAGAGCACCCGTGCCTGTTGACTACGCTACGCTCCAAAGAGCACCCGTGCCTGTTTACTATGCTATGCTCCAAAGAGCACCCGTGCCTGTTGACTACGCTACGCTCCAAAGAGCACCCGTGCCTGTTGACTAAGCTACGCTCCAAAGAGCACCCGTGCCTGTTGACTACGCTAGGCTCCAAAGAGCACCCGTGCCTGTTGACTACGCTACGCTCCAAAGAGCACCCACGCCTGTTGACTACGCTACGCTCCAAAGAGCACCCGTGCCTGTTGACTACGCTACGCTCCAAAGAGCACCCACGCCTGTTGACTACGCTATGCTCCAAAGATCACACACGGCTGTTGACTACGTTACGATTCAACGAGCACACACGGCTGTTGACTACGCTACGCTTCAAAGAGCACCCACACCAATGGCTGTTGACTACGCTATGCTCCAAAGAGTACCCACGGCTGTTGACTACGTTACGCGCAAAAGAGCACTCACATCCATGGCTATGGACTAAGTTACGCTTCAAAGAGCACCCACGGCTGTTGACTACGTTAAGCTTCAAAGAGCACCCCGGCTGTTGACTACGCTACGCTCCAACGAGCACACACGGCTGTTGACTACGTTACGCTTCAAAGAGCATCCACGGCTGTTGACTACGTTACGCTTCAAAGAACACCCACACCAATGGCTGTTGACTACGCTACGCTCCAACGAGCACCCACGGCTGTTGACTACGCTACGATCCAAAGAGCACCCACGGCTGTTGACTACGCAACGCTCCAAAGAGCACCCACGACTGTTGACTACGCTACGCTACATAGAGCACCGACAGATGTTGAATACGCTACGCTACAAAGAGCACCCACGGCTGATGACTACACTACGCTCTAAGAAGCACCCACGGCTGTTGACTACGTTACGCTACAAAGAGCACCCACACCCATGGCTGTTGACTACGCTACGCTTCAAAGAGCACCCACGGCTGTTGCCTATTTACGCTCCAAAGCACCCACGGCTTTTGACTACGCTACGATATAAAGAGCACCCACGGCTGTTGACTACGTTACTCTTCAAAGAGCACCCACGGCTGTTGACTACGCTACGCTTCAAAGAGCACCCACGGCTGTTGACTACGTTACTTTTCAAAGAGCACCCACACCAATGGCTGTTGACTACGCTACGCTCCAAAGAGCACCCACAGCTGTTGACTACGTTAAGATCCAAAGAGCACCCACGGCTGTTGACTACGCAACGCTCCAAAGAGCATCCACGGCTGTTGACTACGCTACGCTACATAGAGCACCCACGGATGTTGACTACGCTACGCTACAAAGAGCACCCACGGCTGATGACTACACTACGCTTTAAGAAGCACCCACGGCTGTTGACTACGTTACGCTACAAAGAGCACCCACACCCATGGCTGTTGACTACGCTACGCTTCAAAGAGCACCCACGGCTGTTGACTACGTTACGCATCAAAAAGTACGCACGACTGTTGATTTAAAGAGCACCCACGGCTGTTGACAATGTTACGCTTCAAAGAGCACCCACGGCTGTTGACTACGTTACGCTCCAAAGAGCACCCACCATCAGTTGTTGACTACGTTACTTTTCAAAGAGCACCCACGTATGTTGACTACGTTACGCTACAAAGAGCACCCACACCCATGGCTGTTGACTACGCTACGCTTCAAAGAGCACCCACGGCTGTTGCCTATGCTACGCTCCAAAGCACCCACGGCTTTTGACTACGCTACGATATAAAGAGCACCCACACCCATGGCTGTTGACTACGCTACGCTTCAAAGAGCACCCACGGCTGTTGACTAAGCTACGCTCCAAAGAGCACCTACGGCTGTTGACTACATTACGCTTCAAAGAGCACCTACGGCTGTTGACTACATTACGCTTCAAAGAGCACCAACGGCTGTTGACTACGTTACGCATCAAAAAGTACGCACGACTGTTGATTTAAAGAGCACCCACGGCTGTTGACAATGTTACGCTTCAAAGAGCACCCACGGCTGTTGACTACGTTACGCTCCAAAGAGCACCATCAGTTGTTGACTACGTTACTTTTCAAAGAGCACCCACGTATGTTGACTACGTTACGCTACAAAGAGCACCCACACCCATGGCTGTCGACTACGCTACGCTTCAAAGAGCACCCACGGCTGTTGCCTATGCTACGCTCCAAAGCACCCACGGCTTTTGACTACGCTACGATATAAAGAGCACCCACACCCATGGCTGTTGACTACGCTACGCTTCAAAGAGCACCCACGGCTGTTGACTAAGCTACGCTCCAAAGAGCACCTACGGCTGTTGACTACATTACGCTTCAAAGAGCACCTACGGCTGTTGACTACATTACGCTTCAAAGAGCACCAACGGCTGTTGACTACGTTACGCATCAAAAAGTACGCACGACTGTTGATTTAAAGAGCACCCACGGCTGTTGACAATGTTACGCTTCAAAGAGCACCCACGGCTGTTGACTACGTTACGCTCCAAAGAGCACCATCAGTTGTTGACTACGTTACTTTTCAAAGAGCACCCACGTATGTTGACTACGTTACGCTACAAAGAGCACCCACACCCATGGCTGTTAACTACGCTACGCTTCAAAAAGCACGCACGGCTGTTGACAACGTTACACTTCAAAGAGCACCCACGGCTGTTGACTACGTTACGCTTCAAAACGCACCCATACCCACGGCTGTTGACTACGCTACGCTCCAAAGAGCACCCTCAGTTGTTGAATACGTTACTTTACAAAGAGCACCCACGTATGTTGACTACGTTACGCTACAAAAACCACACACAGCTGTTGACGACGCTAAACTCCAAAAAGCGTCCTCAGTTGTTGACTACGCTACGTTACAAAGAGCACCGACGTATGTTGACTACGTTACGCTACAAAGAGCACACACAGTTGTTGACTACGGTACGCTCCAAAGAGCACCCACGTCTGTTGACTACGCTACATTACAAAGAGCACGCACGTATGTTGACTACGTTACGCTACAAAGAGCACACACGGTTGTTGACTACGCTACGCTCCAAAGAGCGCCCACACCCATGGCTGTTTACTCCGCTACGCTCCAAAGAGCATTCACGGCTGTTGACTACGTTACGCGTCAAAAAGCACCCTCATTTGTTGACTACGCTTCGCTCCAAAGAACACCCACGGCTGTTGACTACGCTACGCTCAAAGAGCACCCACGGCTGTTGACTACGTTACGCTCAAAAGAGCACCCACACCCATGGCTGTTTACTCCGCTACGCTGCAAAGAGCAACCACGGCTGTTGACTACGTTACGCTTCAAAGAGCGCCCTCATTTGTTGACTACGCTTCGCACCAAAGAGTACCCACGGCTGTTGACTACGCTACGCTCCAAAGAGCGACGCCTTGCGTTTTCACTGCCTTTCACCGTTTTAACAGAACATAATAGAATTCACATAAACCAATCAAAATGACGCTTAAAATTCCGTTACTCACCTACTAAAAGGGCGACTCCCGTGAAACGTAAATGTGCTTTACGTTAGCGTCTTTGAGAACAATAATAACATATGTTCGGAACCGAAATGTAGCACAGGGCAATGCTGTTTTATATTTACTAATATAGATATCTCTGGAACATTTGCAACTCGTCAATGTCAAACAGGTCACACGACAATTTCAGATGAGGACGCCATTATTAAAGTGAACCTATGATTGTTTTATTACGAGGTATCCGATTGGATGTTTGGCGCAGTTTCCAGATAGTGCTGTATCCAATTAAAATAAAATATTGACTGTATGTCAAAATGGAGAAAGAGCAGTGAAATATTCAACGGGCTATGCTTGGAGTGTAGCGGATTCAATAAACGTGGGTGTCCCGCGATGAAAATAATATGTAATAATTTATTTTAAATATTTCGTCATGTATACATTTTATATACAATTCACACAGACTGCAACGTTGCGATTTTGCGAGCAGTCACATGCCCCAGAGCAGATTGCGCTGTCGAGTAGACCGATTAGAATGTTCATTCTTCCATTTAAATTGAAGCTTAATGTCATTTTCAATAATATATCATTCATATCACGGCAACATAACACGTATATAAAAGTTCAGTGTGACAATGCAGTACGATGATCAACCAGTACTTGCCTATGAAATGTGCCTTGTACAAGCGCATTCCTCAATGGCCGCCAAAAACAGTACGAGGCTCAACCAGTACTTGCCTAGGAAATATGCCTTGCCAAATGCCATTTCTCAATGGCCGCCAAATGCAGTACTATACTCAACCAGTACTTGCCTAGGAAATATGCCTTGCCAAATGCCATTTCTCAATGGCCGCCAAATGCAGTACCAGGCTCAACCAGTACTTGCCTAGGAAATATGCCTTGCCAAATGCCATTTCTCAATGGCCGCCAAATGCAGTACCAGGCTCAACCAGTACTTGCCTAGGAAATATGCCTTGCCAAATGCCATTTCTCAATGGCCGCAAAATGCAGTACCAGGCTCAACCAGTACTTGCCTAGGAAATATGCCTTGCCAAATGCCATTTCTCAATGGCCGCCAAATGCAGTACCAGGCTCAACCAGTACTTGCCTAGGAAATATGCCTTGCCAAATGCCATTTCTCAATGGCCGCCAAATGCAGTACAAGGCTCAACCAGTACTTGCCTAGGAAGTATGCCTTGCCAAATGCCATTTCTCAATGGCCGCCAAAAGAAGTACCAGGCTCAATCAGTACTTGCCTAGGAAATATGCCTTGCCAAATGCCATTTCTCAATGGCCGCAAAATGCAGTACCAGGCTCAACCAGTACTTGCCTAGGAAATATGCCTTGCCAAATGCCATTTCTCAATGGCCGCCAAATGCAGTACCAGGCTCAACCAGTACTTGCCTAGGAAATATGCCTTGCCAAATGCCATTTCTCAATGGCCGCCAAATGCAGTACCAGGCTCAACCAGTACTTGCCTAGGAAATATGCCTTGCCAAATGCCATTTCTCAATGGCCGCCAAATGCAGAACCAGGCTCAACCAGTACTTGCCTAGGAAATATGCCTTGCCCAAAGGCATTTAACAATGGCCGCCAAATGCAGTACCAGGCTCAACCAGTACTTGACATATACCGTTAACAAAGGCCAGCTTGTACCGATTTCACAATGGACATGTTCAAAAGCGATCATTATTGCATTAGTTCTCAAACATTTAATTCTCGAGATATCGTAGAATACGTATTACATTACCAGACGTCTTGATTATTGGTATTTCATTTTATAATATCCTTATTTAACCGAACAACCCTTTGTTGTGGATACCGAAAAGAATGGTATTATTGAGACGATTTTGTTGAGTTCTTACATTTGTTAAGTAAAATTGTGGAGAAAAGAGCTGTTTTACTCGCTCTTGTCTAGATCTCTACACTAAACAAATAACAAGTTATAAGTCATAACACTTTGCTAAACTATTTTAATTATTTCACTTTACCTCAGCAAATGATCATATGCATACAGTAATATCAAAGTACGTAGTGCTTAGACTCGTTTAATAAACGTGTATGTTGTCAACATAAACTACCTAAGAAAAGGAGCTAGAATACTTACTAGGAACACAATTACACATGATTAGTATCTTAACCAAAATATATTTTCACAATTAATAGTAATATAATGAAAGAAAGAAAACCTTTCACGAGCAGAGATATAACAACCGTTTTCCTAAAGATTACGATAACGTCTAGATTATTTACAGACACAAAATTTAAAAAAACATTAAAAGACTATTTTATTTTACAAGAAACCATAATATGTTATAAACATGAAAAATAAATCAATTGTAAAAGAAAAGAAGAAATGCTTTGACGAGAAAAGCTCTTGCAAATTTATTTTCTCAATCAATCAAGCATATACGCACTCACAAAATCTGGAAAGTAAAAATCTTAAATGAAGATAGTCCTACGTTTAAAATGCCGTAAGAGAATGTTGTGAATCTTCGCAGTCGATTTACAAGAAATCCAAGAAAAAGTTGTACCGATGAAATAGAAAACAGAAAAAGTGACATAGAAATCTTACCCGAGAAACTCCTTTTAAGAAGATATAAGACACGAAATAAGTCTAGTAAACCTTCCAGGCCGGGTAAGTCTGACTGGTATACGGATATAACCGGCCGCAGTTGAATACCTCGCTACACGCTTCAGTGGACTAAAACGGGACTCGCCTAGTTTCACGATTGGAAGATTTAACCCTTTTCCATCTCCACACGCAGTTTGACGTTATCTGTAAACAGACAAGTTTTGTAAACATTGTGGATAAATGTGAAATTTTTAATCATTTGCTACAGTGTTTTCAAATTCGTTCGATAAATATTTTCATTAATAAAAAAGTTTCCAAAGAATAGCTAGAAAAGTGGGTTTTTCAGATGGTTTGTGTGGGAAGGATCAAAGCCTTGCCACACGATAACAGGCCTTCGATTTACTTTTATAATATGGGAGTGATTTCAGATAAAAGCAGCTGTGGCTATAGTAAATGATAGATAACAACACACATGAGCCGATTTCAACAATTGATCAGTCATGTTATTGCGGTAAGTTCACCTACCCATGAATATCATGAATTATTCCCACTAGTATTCCATACTAACCCATGAATATCATGAATTATTCCCACTAGTATTCCATACTAACCCATGAATATCATGAATTATTCCCATTAGTATTCCATATTAACCAATGTATATCATAAATTATTCCCACTAGTATTACATACTTACCCATGTATATCATGAATTATTCCCACTAGTATTCCATACTAACCCATGTATATCATTAATTATTCCCACTAGTATGCCAAACTAACCCATGTATATCATGAATTATTCCCACTAGTATTCCATACTAACCCATGTATGACATGAATTATTCCCACGAGTATTCCATACTAACCAATGTATATCATGAATTATTCCCACTAGTATTCCATACTAACCCATGTATATCGTGAATTATTCCCACTGGTATTCCATACTAACCCATGTATATCATAAATTATTCCCGCTAGTATTCCATACTAACCCATGTATATTATGAATTAAACCCTACTAACCCATGTATATCATGAATTATTCCCACTAGTAGTCCATACTAACCCATGTATATCATGAATTATTCCCACTAGTATGCCATACTAACCCATGTGTATCATGAATTATTCCCACTAGTATTCCATACTAACCCATGTATGACATGAATTATTCCCACTAGTATTCCATACTAACCCATGTATATCATAAATTATTCCCACTAGTATTCCATACTAACCCATGTATATCATAAATAATTCCCGCTAGTATTCCATACTAATCCATGTATATTATGAATTAAACCATACTAACCCATGTATATCATGAATTATTCCCACTAGTATTCCATACTAACCCATGTATATCATGAATTATTCCCACTAGTATGCCATACTAACCCATGTATATCATGAATTATTCCCACTAGTATTCCATACTAACCCATGTATAACATGAATTATTCCCACTAGTATTTCATACTAACCCATGTATATCATAAATTATTCCCACTAGTATTCCATACTAACCCATGTATATCATGAATTATTCCCACTAGTATCCCATACTAACCCATATATATCATGAATTATTCCCACTAATATTCCATACTAACCCATGAATATCATGAATTATTCCCACTAGTATTCCATAATACCCATGTATATCCTAAATTATTACAACTAGTATTCCATACTAACCCATATATATCATGAATTATTCCCACTAGTATTCCATACTAACCCATGTATATCATGAATTATTCCCACTAGTATTCCATACTAGCCCATGTATATCATGAATTATTCCCACAAGTATTCCATACTAATCCATGTATATCATGAATTATTCCCACTAGTATTCCATACTAACCCATATATATCATGCATTATTCCCACTAGTATTCCATACTTACCCATGTATATCATGAATTATTCCCACTAGTATACCATACTAACCCATATATATCATGAATTATTCCCACTAGTATTCCATACTAACCCATGTATATCATGAATTATTCCCACTAGTATTCCATACTAACCCATATATATCTTGAATTATTCCCACTAGTATTCCATACAAACCCATGTATATCATGAATTATTCCCACTAGTATTCCATACTAACCCATGTATATCATGCATTATTCCCACTAGTATTCCATACTTACCCATGTATATCATGAATTATTCCCACTAGTATACCATACTAACCCATATATATCATGAATTATTCCCACTAGTATTCCATACTAACCCATATATGTGATGAATTATTCCCACTAGTATTCCATACTAACCCATGTATATCATACATTATTCCCACTAGTATTCCATACTAACCCATGTATATCATGAATTATTCCCACTAGTATTCCATACTAGCCCATGTATATCATGAATTATTCCCACTAGTATTCCATACTAACCCATGTATATCATAAATTATTCCCACTAGTATTCCATACTAGCCCATGTATATCATGAATTATTCCCACTAGTATTCCATACTAACCCATGTATATCATGAATTATTCCCACTAGTATTCCATACTAACCCATGTATATCATGAATTATTCCCACTAGTATTCCATACTAACCCATATATATCATGAATTATTCCCACTAGTATTCCATGTATATCATGAATTATTCCCACTAGTATTCCATACTAACCCATGTATATCATGCATTATTCCCACTAGTATTCCATACTTACCCATGTATATCATGAATTATTCCCACTAGTATACCATACTAACCCATATATATCATGAATTATTCCCACTAGTATTCCATACTAACCCATATATGTGATGAATTATTCCCACTAGTATTCCATACTAACCCATGTATATCAAGAATTATTCCCACTAGTATTCCATACTAACCCATGTATATCATGAATTATTCCCACTAGTATTCCATACTAACCCATGTATATCATGAATTATTCCCACTAGTATTCCATACTAGCCCATGTATATCATAAATTATTCCCACTCGTATTCCACACAACAGTAGTTCCAAACAACTCGAAGTACTGCCTCGGTAGTCAAGTGGTAGAGCGTCCGCCTCGATTGTTGGAGGTAGGTAGGTAAGATCGACTGTCTGGCTGGTGTAATGGACCATTTATACTAGTAACTTACCAAGGAAACACCGTGGTATGAGTCGTCCTGCGATAAAACCAACATTGTGGACTCTGCGTAAAGTATCGACCCGGATCTGTCTAAACATGTCACGCAGGCTTACCCGGATAGACACACTTCGCCTCTTGTGGATTTTCTGTTTTAGGAATCACTTCTCTATACCTCTATCCCCCTGAGACGGAATGTGTCGGCCCGGATCAGTCTGCGCAGACTGCGCAGGCTGCTCGCGGTCGATACATTACGCAGAGTACATAATGTATCATTTGTCACGGGACGGCTCATATAACTGTACGCGGCGTTCAACACGAAACAATCAATCAACCAAACAATTTTTACAAATAGACTGTTAGCTCGTTTGTTGGAGGTAGGTGGTTTCGACTGTCTGGCTGGTGTAATCGACCAGTAGTACTAGTAACTTACCAAGGAAACACCGTGATATAACTGAAAGCGGCGTTCATCACGAAACAATCAATCAACCAAACAATTTTTACAAATAGACTGTTAGCTCGTTTGTTGGAGGTAGGTGGGTTCGAATGTCTGACTGCTGTAATGGACCGGTAGTACTAGTAACTTACCAAGGAAACACCGTGATATAACTGAAAGCGGCGATCAACACGAAACAATCAATCAACCAAAAAATAATTCCAAATAGAATGTTAGCTCGTTTGTTGGAGGCAGGTGTGCTCGAATGTGTGGCTGGTGTAAAGATAAATGGACATGTAGTACTAGTAACTTACCAAGGAAACACCGTGATATAACTGAAAGCGGCGATCAACACGAAACAATCAATCAACCAAATAGTTTTTCCAAATAGACTGTAAGCTCGTTTGTTGGAGGCAGGTGGTTTCGACTGTCTGGCTGGTGTAATGGACCAGTAGTACTAGTAACTTACCAAGGAAACACCGTGATATTGGTCGTCCCGCCAGAAAACCAACATTGTGGACTCTGAGTAAAGTATTTATCCGGATCAGCCTAAGCATGCCGCACAGGCTTACCCGGATAGACACTTTTCGCCACCTGTTGATTTTCTGTTTAAGGAATCACTTCTCTATATCTCTATCCCCCTGAGGCGGAATGTGTCGGCCCTGATCAGTCTGCGCAGAATGTGCAGGCTGATCTCGGTCGATACATTACGCAGAGTACATACTGTATGTTTTGTAGCGGGACGGCGAATATAACTGAAAGCGGCGCTCAACACGAAACAGTTAATCAAACCTAACAGTATTAGCTGGTTTGTGGCAGACGGATGACGCTAGT
>JASEVX010000014.1:40900828-41000828 GCA_031761405.1 Serripes groenlandicus
AGTACTCCACAACACGATCTTCCCAAGCAACTGGCTGCTTTTCCACATAAATTATGAAATTAAAAAAAGTCGTGGCAGAAATTAGAACTGCTCATGACAAGCAATCTCTCCTTTTCCTACAATGCTTTCAAACGTAGTCGGCTGTAAAGACGTCTGAACTCGTCTGTATTAGGGAAAGGGTTGAACCATTACGAAGAAAACTGTTTGTAGAGAGCACCATTGCCCTTACAAAAAATACAGAAAACAATATTTTCTATGTGTTTGTTGGTATGGCATTTTATGCCGTTTTCAACAGTATTTTAGTTATATAACGGCGAGATTTTTACTTATTCATGACTCATTAACAAGCTAGAACTTGACTAGGAACATGACCGCGTCACTTGGTTGATTGGATGGAACTTTAAGGAGTTTCAACAATATTTCAGTTATACCACTGACATATCTACAGATCTCCACATCTCCACATCTAAACATCTACACATCTACACATCTCCACATCTACACATCTCCACATCTCCACATCTACATATCTACAGATCTCCACATCTACACATCCACACATCTACATATCTCCACATCTAAACATCTACACATCTACATATCTAAACATCTACACATCTACACATCTACATATCTCCACATCTACATATATATACATCTACACATCTAAACATCTACACATCTACACATCTAAACATCTACACATCTACACATCTAAACATCTACATATCTCCACATCTACACATATACACATCATCACATCTACACATATACACATCATCACATATACACATATACACATCTACACATATAAACATCTACACATCTACACATATACACATCTACATATCTCCATATCTACATATCTCCACATCTCCACATCTACACATCATCACATCTACATATCTACACATCTACATATCTCTACATATACACATCTACACATCTACATATCTACACATATACACATATACAAATATACATATCTACACATATACATATCTACATATCTCCATATCTCCACATCTACATATCTCAACATCTACACATCTACAGATTTCACATCTACATATCTACACATTTACACATATACATATCTACATATCTCCACATCTAAATATCTGCACATCTACATATCTACAGATCTCAACATATATAGATCTCCACATCTACATATCTCCACATCTACATCTCTACACATCTACATATCATAAAATCTTCATATCTACACATATACACATATACATATCTACACATCTACATATCTCAACATCTACATATCTACACATCTAAAGATCTACAGATCTCAACATCTATAGATCTCCACATCTACAGATCTACAGATCTACACATCTACAGATCTACACGTCTACAGATCTACACATCTACACATATACAGATCTACAGATCTACACATATAAACATCTACATATATCAATATCTACAGATCTACACATCTAAACATGTACACATCTACACATCTACACATATCCACATCTACACATATACATATCTACACATCTACATATTTCAACATCTACACATCTACATATATACAGATCAATACATTTTCAGATCTACACATCTATACATCTACAGATCTCCACATCTTCAGATCTACACTTCTACAGATCAACAGATTTACACATCTACAGATCTCCACATTTACACATCTACAGAACTACAGATATATATATCTACACATCTCCATATCTACACATCTACATATCTACACATATACAGATCTACACAGAGCATTCTGCCCATGCAATCAGCCACCTTTCTACATAGACTATTTTGACTATTGCATGTGAACGAATGATGCTAGTTGCAACTAGATGGTTGTTCTTGAAACAAAAACATATGACTCCCCTTTGGCAGTTTTTTAGTATGTTTGCATTAAATTAACATGGCAAACGAATCGCTCTATAAATCATCTTTATATAATGAACATTTGTTTCGAGTTATTTCAAAGTCCTTAAAGCAGCAAAACGGTTATGGAGTGGACATGAAATAAAGTCAAATGACATTTGACCCCTTAATTTGTACGGAATTCAGTTAGGGCCATCGCCTATGAATGAAATAATCTGAAACGCGAAAACACGAAATCACGAAAGTACGATGACAAAAACGCGAAACTACGATGATGAAAACGCGAAAGTACGATGACGAAAACGCGAAAACACGATGATAAAAATGCGATACAATTTCGCGTTTTCATCATCGTACTTTCGCGTTTTCGTCATCGTAGTTTCGAGTTTTCGCGTTTTCGTCATCGTACTTTCGCGATTTCGTGTTTTCGTCATCGTACTTTCGCGATTTCGTCATCGTACTTTCGAGTTTTCATCATCGTAGTTTCGCGTTTTCGTCATCGTACTTTCGCGTTTTCGTCATCGTACTTTCGTGTTTTCGTCATCGTACTTTCGAATCGATTTTGTTAAAAGTAAGAAGCTGAATGGGTTTGAAATTAATCACAAACAACACCCAAGAACCCACACTCACAAATTATACTTTTCTCCAAGATTTCAGGACTTTAAAAACGGAGCCGTTCATGTATATTTTCATTCCGGAATGTATTTAAAGGTTTGATGTCATATACAAACCGTGTTGAGATAAAATGTACATAACTGTTATAAAAACACACTAAGTTCAATGAGGCATATACATTGTATACACAATAAGTATGTGTATCTAGTGCTTTTAAAGTAATATAAATGCTGTTTATGGAAAGTCACAGACAAGTAACATTATCTTGTTTCCATAGTTTTCTGTGACATACCTGAAATTACTTACATTGTACGCAATAAGTAAATGTTTATTGTTTGGTGTTAAACTCCGCTTTCAACATGTTTTATGTTATATCACGTAGTTTCCTGGGTAAGTTACCAGTGCTACTGGTCTATTTATCCTGACATCAGCCAGTCAGTCGTATTGCTAACCCTACAACCCTCAGCGCCACGGAAGGCAGCTTTACTATCAATTTTAATGTGGTATGACCCGGCAAGGGATCAAACCTGTGACCGCCCGCATTCGAGGTGGACGCTCTACCACAACATCATCGAGGCGGTCAAGTAAATGTTTATCTAGTGCTAAACTAATTATGCTGTTTATTAGATGATTTACGGTATGTCACAAGAAAATACGATTCTCTTATTTCATAATAGTGAAGATCTGTATGTACTTATGCAGTATGATCAGGGTCTTTACTATTAGGAAATAAGAGAATGTTAGTTTTCTGTGACATACCTGAAATCATCTATATCCCATACACAGCAAAATTGTATAATGCTTTAACACTAGATAAATACACTTATTGTGTATCTGTGCTTCAATGAACTGAGTTATTTTTTATACACTTTATTTACCCCCAACCCCCCCAATCGAAAGTACGATGAAAAAACGCGAAAACACGATGACGAAAACGCGAAAACGCGAAAGTACGATGACAAAACCGCGAAAGTACGATGACGAAAACGCGAAATTGTATCGCATTGTCATCATTGTGTTTTCGCGTTTTGCGTTTTCGTCATCGTACTTTCGCAATTTCGTCATCGTAGCTTCGCGTTTTCGTCATCGTACTTTCGCGTTTTCGTGTTTTCGCGTTTCAGATTATTTTATTCAAAGGCGAACATGCAGATGGCCCTGACGGAATTCCGTAAATTTGATATTTAACTGAGATTGTAGAAACTTGTGTTCTGAACAAAATCTCCATCTGGTTAACATGTGTTGTGGAGAGGTGTTTCAAAGTCCTAATAGATATGAAACGTTCAAGACTCATGGTAACATGACTTTTGACATTTAACGGAGCAAGCAAAAGCATGCGTTGTGCACATCGTCCCGCTCTGGTGAACATTTGTGGTCAGTTATTTCAAAATCCTTCAAGCGGTTCAAGTTATAGATCGGACACTGTTTGTGAGAATGAATGAATGAATGTATATTGTTTTATGGCGCATCGACAGCTAAGGTCATTTAGCGCGCAATTAAATTTAATTATTCATGATCCCTGGGTAAACAAACCAGTACTAGGCTAGCAAATGTGCCTTGCTCAAGGGCAATCCACCATGACCGTAGTGCCGCGACTGGGGATCGAACCCGGGACACCCGGTTTCGAAATCCCCGACGCTAACCACTCGACCACAGCGGATTCCTCTGTTTGTGAGAGCTGTGAGATATAGGTGATGATTTAACATTAAACACACCAGGCTGAAACCTGTCATTTGCACATTGTATGGTTATTTTTTTTGGTAGCGAGTTACCTTATTATATGAGCCATCCCTCGTGAAAACCAACAGTGTGGACTCTGCGTAAAGTATCGACCCGGATCAGCATAAACATGCCGCGCAGGCTAACCCGGACAGACACTTTTCGCCTCCTGTGGATTTTCTGTTTCAGGAATCACTACTCTATCTATTCCCCCTTAGACGGAATGTGTGGGCCGGATCAGTCTGCGCGGACAGCGCAGGCTGATCTGGTCGATACATTACGCAGATATATTGATATGAGCCGTTCCGCGAGAAAACCAACATTGTGGACTCTGCGTAAAGTATCGACCCGGATCAGCATAAACATGCCGCGCAGGCTAACCCGGACAGACACTTTTCGCCTCCTGTGGATTTTCTGTTTCAGGAATCACTACTCTATCTATCCCCCCTTAGACGGAATGTGTCGGCCGGATCAGTCTGCGCGGACAGCGCAGGCTGATCTGGTCGATACATTACGCAGATATATTGATATGAGCCGTTCCGCGAGAAAACCAACATTGTGGACTCTGCGTAAAGTATCGACCCGGATCAGCATAAGCATGCCGCGCAGGCTAACCCGGACAAACACTTTTTGCCTCCTGTGAATTTTCTGTTTCAGGACAGGAATCATTACTATATACATTTACCCCCCCCTCCCCTCCTGGGACGGAATGTGTCGGTCCGGATTAACAATCGTGGATTGCTCAGGCTGTTCTGGGTCAGTACATTACGCAGAGTCCATACTATTAGTTTTCCGTCTGAAACTGTTGTAACCAGCATAAAACACCATTCAATCAAAGTCACGAGTCGTAAACTTATTATATACCTGCACATGTTCCGGTCATGCGGAGTTAAAGTATGACTGATTAACAAGAGCTGTCTGAGGATAGCACGCTCGACGTTTTCGTGCTTGCCAATAAAACAAAACTTTTTTGTGGGTGGTACAGAAAAAACAAAACCAAGTACTTTATCATACATATTGTAAGTGTTTAAGCTTGATCTCTTATGATTTTGAAAATAAAATAAAATGATTTGGTATAAATAACAAAAATGATTAATCGAAAAAGGGCCATAATTCTTACAAAAACCTTTTGTTGATGGAGGTAATGATGGTGAATAAGTGTTGTAAGTTTCAAAGCAATATCTCTTATGGTGGTATAAACAACTTAACCAATGTGTGACGCCAACGCCGATGCAAATGCCGACGCAAATGCCGACGCCGAGGCGAGTAGTATACCTAGCATTTTCTTCGAACCCTTTTCTTCGAAAAGTCGAGCTAAAAATGAAACGTCACTGAAACACTATGTGACCTAATTGAAATGTGAAATCACGTCATTCAAAGGAGGTAGAGGGTTTGTTTTATTGGGGTTTTACGCCGCTTCCAACATTATTTCAGTTATATCCCGGCGACAGTTCACTTATTCATGATCCCTGGGTAAACAAACCAGTACTAGGCTACAAAATGTGCCTTGCCCAAGAGCACTCCACCATGACCGTCGTGTCGCGACTGGGGATCGAACCCGGGACACCCGGTTTCACATCCCCGACGCTAACCACTCGACCACGGCGGATTCCAAGGGACGTGGTTCACCCGCCAATGGTTAACTGTATTTTTAAATGTGTTAATGAGGGACATTGGTGATAATTATATTATCTCCCTTGTCAGATAAAGACCAAGGAAGACCAAATAGTTGGTAGGTCCTTTAAGTTGGAATCCTTCGTCTTTATCGCTATTTCGCAATGAGATATTGCAATTACTCTGTACACATTAATCATAAATGTGTTAATTAAAGTGATGATTCAAAAGAGAAAATTTACATAGCAGTGTTTAAAGAAAACAAATGTGGAATTACTAATCAATCTACTAACAGTTGGCCAAGAAAATGCTATTATAAGTGCACCATCCAGTGCAAAGAAACCATTGATAAAAACAGAGGAAACCAAATGATAGGACCTAGCTAGATGTAGAGAGTATTAAAGGGAGATAACTGACCGATGTCTCCAATTGTCTTATTTAAAATATAACAATGTGTTTATTTTTTTCTTTATTCCGTCTAAAAAGTTATACAAGGTATATTATAAAAAAGAAAACTATATTGCAGTAGCTAACTAAACATGGCACTGTAATGTCTACTTGGGGCATGGTCAAATTGACATCTCTTTCGAATTTCGGCCTCGCGATATTTAAATCGTCCACACCCTCGCAGACGAAGCTTAATCATGTATCGATACTGGATCTTAATATTCCGTATACATCACATAAAGTCCTCTCTGGGCGTGTCAAAATGAAATTACATAATATCATATGACACTTCTAGTTTTTGTCCAGTTTTAAGCTCAAGTCTTTGTTACAACGCGGAATCCAAACTATGAAAATGACGTCACTTCATAACGTTGGTCACTTTGGCGCCAAAAACTGGCAAATTTCATGTTGGCATATGGTAAACGTTAAGTACATTTTTTCATAAATCTCTTTATGTGATAAATAGAATATCTCATACGTGCTTATTTATTATCTCTTTTAATAACTTCGTTAACTAAGATGAGTATGACGCTCGCCAAGGCTCACTGTACACCATCTTAGTAAACTCGTCTAATAAAAGTGATAATAAATAAACATTCATGAAATAACAGTTATATACTACACGGTACATAAATTATATTCTCTTCGTAAATCAATATTTCTGTTTTATTCATCCGTTACGGCGGTCAAATACGTCTCCTGGAAACATTTTAACAAATTAGATATATTGCTCATAATGATCTTTTTTCTCATCATAATAAGCAATTTCACATTTTGCCACAATGTTTTTAACTTTATTAAACAATTGTTGTTTCATTTCCATACTTTGGACTAAGCGTTTGCGAAGTCATCTGCTGTAGATGTGTTGTTTGTTGTATGTGGGAAGGGTTAATCATTAGCTACTATGTATATTTATTAAAGGTGCTGAACTCCAGATTATAGATAGTTTACTCTGGAACGTAGATAAGAGCTACGTCCCTTGTATAATCAAAGTTTTAAAACTGTTCAAAATGTGTCTTGAAATATTAGAATCATTATTTTTGGATAACATTAGAGTAATAATGTCACTTTCCAGTACAATAAAAATCTAAATATTGATCGTTTATGATTAATTTTTACTTGGTAGACATACCCAGTAAGCCAATTGTGTACATGTTTAAGACTTTCAATTGATTGATTTTCAAAATGTGCTGCCAAAATAGTTTTGAACTATTTATTTCTTACTTTGTGGTCACTATTAGCAATATTTGCAGAAGTATCAACATTTCAAAATGTTGATGTCCACCTGGAGTTCAGCACCTTTAAACATGAATATCCGATACGCAATTCAATAAAAAGGAATAAAAAAAACCTGAGTCTGTACATTTTCCGGCGAAAATACATGCAGATTGTCATGCGCAGTTCAAACACGACAGATTTAAATTCCGTATTGTACACATGTATAATACGGAATTATGACGTCAACCAGTGCGCGGACTACTTTCAGCGAGGTTCCCGTTTTGAATCTGCGCTACGTAGTAAAATATGCAGACAACCAGTACTATTTAGAAAAAAATGTTTCTATTTCATGTAACGAAAACCTAGCGTCAAATGTAATAAAACCCCGCAAATAAAGATTGTGTAAGTCATTCTGCCCCACAAAATAAAGAAAATTTAATTTGAGGATGATATTGGGCGGGATCGCTTATTAGAATACATTATATTTGGGCTTGGCCTAAGTATTCACCCGCCATTCCAATCATTATTTCATGAGTATTTATTCATTTCCTTACAGGAGCGATAAATGGGTCATTTTGCACGACTCGTAGAGTGGAAAAACATATTTTACTCGACTTTCAGTCTCGTAATATATCGATTTGTCCACGCTACTTGTCGTACAATACGAACCAATTGAACGCTCCTGTAACATAATATTCCGTATGTATCAGACAGTAATTATTTTCTATTTTTAAAACTATATTTATTATGAAATATAAATGAACTACAAGCATATTATGATATATTGTTTTGCTACAGAACATACTTCATAATTTCATTGTTCACGCCTCTGCAGCAGACGACAACGAAATCATTTAGACACATCTTTGGAAATATCTATAAATGACAGTATAATTATTGAATATAGTTCAAACCATTGTAGCAAAATGTTTAGTTTATTTTACAAGCTCATCCAATGCACGTGTAAGCTGTAGAATTTCGGTGAGGTCCATGTTCAGTTCTTTCTTTAAACATTGGTAAAAGAATTCCGGTGCCTGAAAATAAATCATTGTGGTACATGTATCAATGTTTATCACATAAGCCCTGTGTGGGAGTGTCACAATCCCATTACATAAATATCATATGACACTTCTAGTTTGATGTCCAGTCTTACGCTCAAGTCTTTGTCCCAAGGCGAAAACCAAACAATGACGATGAAGTCACGTCAATGGTTTGACGTTATAACGTTAATCACTTTGATGCCAAAACCTGGCAAATTTCATGTATACTTTTTTTCAAAATAAGCCTCATAAATCACTTTATGTGAAAAATAGAATATCTCATTCGTGTTTATTTATTATCACTTTTCAGAAACTCGTTAACTAAGCTGAATATGACGCTCGCCAAGGCTCGTGGCATATCATCTTAGTAAACTAGTTTAATAAAAGGGATACTAGATACACACTAATCAAATATCCTCTGTTTATTAACTCCCCTTTTCAATACATTTGTAGTTGGTAAGGAATATCTTCTATTTTTCGAATGAAAGTCAGATATTGTTTTTGGCTACACACTAGAATTAAAGATGTTTTTTCAATGTAATATTCTCATTTAATGAAACACGAACAATAAGACAAGAGGCAATTTTTCCTAGCTTAGAAAACATAGATAGTTATATTAACATCATGTAAACATAGTACATGCTATGTCATGTATATGATCACTATGTTAACATGCATGTGTATATATGTGAAGGTCGTGGCCATCCTCCCTCATACCTTACAGTAAATTTGTTTTAGTAGATATATACATATCTATGCACGTGGCAAATAAAGTTATATAAAAAAAAAAAAAAAAAAAAACAACATGTGTATATATGTTTGTATGTTTATATATGTTTATATGTGTATATATGTTTGTATGTGTATATATGTTTTTATCAGAGCTCTAGATAAGAGGAGTTTTTCATGTTCTAAAATATATATTCGACCTCCAAAACCGATGTTATGGGTGCTCAAAAGAATGTTGAGTACTCACAGCATAGGTTTTAATGATTTTATCGATATAGAGTAATCAGTCCTGAAACAAAAAATCCACAGGAGGCAAAACGTGTCTTTCCAGGTTTGCCCGCGTGGCATGCTTAGGCTGATACATGTCGATACATTACACAGAGTCCACAATGTTAGTTTTCTCGTGGGACGGCACATATATATTGTGGAAGCAAAGATTGTTTAATCTGCCTTATATCGTTTACTGTTTATATGTGGGTATCTGGAC
This sequence comes from Serripes groenlandicus, assembly GCA_031761405.1. NCBI lineage: Eukaryota > Metazoa > Mollusca > Bivalvia > Cardiida > Cardiidae > Serripes > Serripes groenlandicus. The sequence goes on from JASEVX010000014.1 coordinate 40,910,567, forward strand.
TGGAGGCCTAAGTACTTGAATAAAGAAGTTGAAATTGAAATTGAAACAGTATTTCAGTTACACACAATTAAGCCTTCAGATGGGATCGAACCTTGGACGCTCGGTCAGCACAGCTTCTCTATGTTGTGTGTGTATACTGCAGCGAAGTTAATGTCTTATTTTAATGATATAGTCTAATGGAATTGTCTTAGATCCACCAATATGTGATATGGTTAGGTTATTATTGAGGCTTTATGGGGAAAGGAGCTATTGATCCTAGCTTAGTTTGACCGTTTATTTACCAAAACAATTTAAAATATTATGGTGTTGATACTAAGACGCTTCTATTGCAATCTCATTAAGACAATACTTTATTTGTGTTTGTTTATGTGGTGTTTGTTTATGTGGTGTTTGTTATGTGGTGCTTATTTATGTTGTGTTTGTTTATGTTGTGTTTGTTTATGAGGTGCTTGTTTATGTGGGGTTTGTTTATGTGTTTTACGTCATTTCAACATACATGTATTTACAGTTGGTATATCACGTCGACTGTGTACTTATTCAGTTCGATTTTGTTGTGAACGACAACATAGTATAAGAAGGTCGAATATTATCTTTAGAATACGACAACATAGGATAAGAAGGTCGAATATTATCTTTAGAATACGACTATGTCACATAACCCTTTCCACATGCACGGGCAGTTTGTCGCATATACCGCAGACGTTTTTTTTAAAAACATTCTGGTAAACGGGGAAATGCGTATGAGCAATATCTCCTTTTGAAGCAATGTTTCCTAAGCTATTATATGATTATACTTTCATCTATAGATATGCGCTATGTGTTGGCTGAGACACTTACATAGTCGTCTGATGCAGATTTGTTGTATGTAGGAAAGGGTGTGAAATAGATACTCAATGACTGTTACCTCTGATCGCATGACTATGAGTTGAGTCAACAGTTTACCATCGATCTTAAACTTCTGAAAGTGGGTTAAACACCTGAAACATATTGATTTATCGATTGGTTAGAGATTAACGCAATGTGTGTCAACAGCTTACCATCGATCTTAAACTTCTGAAAATGGGTTAAACACCTGAAACATATTGATTTATCGATTGGTTAGAGATTAACGCAATGTGTGTCAACAGCTTACCATCGATCTTAAACTTCTGAAAGTGGCTTAAACACCTGAAACATATTGATTTATCGATTGGTTAGAGATTAACGCAATGTGTGTCAACAGCTTACCATCTTCTGAAATTGAGTTTAACACTCAATTCAATTATATCACGGCGGTCAGTTCAACTACTAAGTTGTGTGTCCAGGCTTTCTTGTACCTGAGACAATACACACTAATTACAGTCCCCGATTCAAATACAGAGAGATTAACCATGTCCTTCTTTAATTAACTTGTATTAATGAGCCACCTGTGTTCAGCAGGCACACCTTTACTATCCCCTTGGATGGCTGATTAAGACGAGATTGATTGTAGTTATAGTTGTTCTGCGAAAACCAACTTTACCGTAATCGTAACACATGTGGGGACAAAACGTGTCATCGCATGAATCACATTTTACAGTAATGTTGATTTACCTGTGGAGCAACGCTCACTTACCCCCGACCGGTATTTAAATGCAGATATGAGCCATCCCTCGTGAAAGTGTTGACTCTGCGTAAAGTATCGACCCGGATCAGCGTAAGCATACAGTGCTGTCTAACCCGGACAAACACTTTTCGCCTCCTGTGGATTTTCTGTTTCAGCAATCACTACTCTATCGATCCCCCCTTAGACGGAATGTGTCGGCCATATCAGTCTGCGCGGACAGCGCAGGCTGATCTGGTCGATACATTACGCAGATATATTGATATGAGCCGTCCCGCGAGAAAACCAACAGTGTGTAACATATTGACCCGGATCACCTAAGCATGCCACGCAGGCTTACCCGGATATACACTTTTCGCCTCCTGTGAATGTTCTGTTTCAGGAATCATTACTCTATACCTCTATCCCCGTGAGACGGAATAAATCGGACCGGATCAGTCTACGCGGACTGCGCAATCTGATTTTGGTCGATACATTACGCAGAGGCCATAATGTTGATTTTCTCAAGGGACGGCTCAAATGTCAAGGATCCGGCAAACAGGGAGGAATAGATTAGTATTGTTTGATATTACCGGTACTACTGAATACCGATTCATTTATCCTGACACCAGCCACTCATTCATAATGCTAACCCTATAACCCTAAGTGCCAAAGAGGGCAGCAATGCTTATATTTTCTTAAGTATTTGGTATGACCCGGTCAGGGTTCGAACCAGCAACCTCCCGCACTGAGATCGTTTGATATTTCGTGTCACTTTTTTCCAAAAAGTGATATGAACATATATACGCGAACAAGATACATACGTTACCAAATAGGCCTCGTTTTTTAGCCACGTGGAGAGATTAGCCTGGTCCATGGTAAACACGCTGGACGTAAGTGAACTTCGAGTGACTTGTCTCTTACCTGAAAATATCAAAAAATGAAATGTTGCACAATAGTTTTGAGCGCTACAGTGAAAGCCGTACCTACCAAATGTAAAGCTGTTGGGGAACAAACCGGTAACCTCCCTTGACCGAGGATGGAATCTTAACCGTAACAAAACCAAGGCGGTGTTTTTCTAATGTATTATTTTTTATTGTGAAAATTTGATTATAATTATACATATGAATATTATTCTGATCATAGCACCGAAATATAGGTTCGTATCATCCAGTCTTGCCATGTATTTGTCATGTATTAGACTTCGTTGTAGACGGATACACCGATTAATTCAGAAATATATACAGAAAACCTGCAATAACATTCACGAAGAAATGTATCTACCTATTCACGAATGTAGCCATTCTATCGTCTGCGGTCAATTTATTTTAGTACTTGTATTCATTGTTGATGTGTTTTTGTTAACGTATAAACACCTAAATGTATAAATCAATGGTAAATGCATGAGTGAATGTTAAACTATATGAACAATTTATTGAATAATTGGATTAATTAATTAAATAACCAAAGAATGACTAATGCATTAACAAAGGGACAATGAATGAATTAATTAAACGAATGAATGCATACATGACATGATGACTCAATGAATACAGGAATGAATGGATGACCGACCAAACAAACAAACGAACGATCAAACACATGAACGATCGATTCAACGAAAGAACGAACAAACAAACGAACGAAAGAGCGTTCAAACAAACAATTGAACACACGAATGAACAAACGAAACGGAACAGATTAATATCATGCCTTGTTGATAACAAGAACTGTCGCATGACGGCACGCTAGACTATTCGAAAGCTTGCCAGTAAAATGAGTTTTTTGTCTAAGAACATGCATATTGTGTACTTGTGTAAGAATTAAGGTCAAAGCTATTAAACTTGTTATAAGACCTTTGTAAATGCAGACGCCGACGCCGAGACGAGTGCAATTGGAGACATCGGTCAGTTATCTCCCTTTAATACTCTCTACATCTAGCTAGGTCCTATCATTTGGTTTCCTCTGTTTTTATCAATGGTTTCTTTGCACTGGATGGTGCACTTATAATAGCTTTTTCTTGGCAAACTGTTATTAGATTGATTAGTAATTCCACATTTGTTTTCTTCAAACACTGATTTGTAAATTTTCTGTTTTTAATCATCACTTTAATTAACCCATTTATGATTAATGTGTACAGAGTAATTGCAATATCTCATTGCGAAATAGGGATAAAGACAAAGGATTCCAACTAAAAGGACCTACCAACTATTTGGTCTTCCTTGGTCTTTATCTGACAAGGGAGATAATATAATTATCACTAATGTCCCTCATAGCCTCCTTATTTTTGAATAGTTGAGCTAAAAATGAGGCTTGTTTATGGAAATTCAGAATACATAGTTCCAACTACTATAACACCTATTTCCCTTCGCAGCCATATTGGCAGATTTCCTATATGTTGAATAGAGAAATATCAAATATAATTAAATTAAACGATTGCATGTGCATAAGTAATTCAATCAAGAAGTCGATATAATCGGATCAAACAAAGGCATCAACGATATAATGGTTTTCAAACTCAAATTCCTTGGTGTTTTCATACATTTTACATTTTTTTAAAAATATTCGCTATTAATGTTCATCATGCTTGCCAATCAAAATGGCTGACAAGGGAGATTATCAAATTTATTATGGTAGTTGTGGGAACTATGTTTTAGCGAAAATACTAACAGTGTATCGACGTGTGAACCTATAGTACCACCCGAACTGCTTTCGTACGGCATCAATGCATCGTTGTACATAAAACACAGCCTCACTTGTTTAACGTCAATGTAACGTTGAATGATGCCAACACGTGGATTTTAATGTAACGTTAAATGATACTAACACGTGGATGTCAATGTAACGTCAAATGAAACGAACACGTGGATGTCAATGTAACGTTAAATGATACTAACACGTGGATTTTAATGTAACGTTAAATGATACTAGCACGTGGATGTCAATGTAACGTTAAAGAATGCCAACTAGTAGACTTCAATGTAAGGTTAAAATATGCCAACCCCCGCATGTTCATATAACGTTAAATGATGCCTACACGTGGATGTTAATGAAACGTCGTTAAATGATGCAAATACGTGGATGTTAATGAAACATTAAAGTATGCTAACATGTGGATGTTAATGACACGTCGTTAAATTATGCCAACACGTTGATGTTAATGTAACGTTAAATGATGCTAACATTTCGATGTTAATATAAAGTTAATTGAAGCCTACACGTGGATGTTAATGTAACGTTAAGTTATGCCAACATTTGGATGTTGATGTAACGTTAAATGATGCCTACACGTGGATGTTAATGTAACGTTAAATGATGCCAACACGTGGATGGTAATGTAACGTTAAATGATGCCTACACGTGGATGTTAATGTAACGTTAAATGATGCCTACACGTGGATGTTAATGTAACGTTAAATGATGCCAACACGTGGATGGTAATGTAACGTTAAATGATGCCTACACGTGGATGTTAATGTAACGTTAAATGATGCCTACACGTGGATGTTAATGCAACGTTAAATGATGCCTACACGTGGATGTTAATGTAACATTAAATGATTCCTACACGTGGATGTTAATGTAACGTTAAATGATGCCTACACGTGGATGTTAATGTAACGTTAAATGATGCCTGCACGTGGATGTTAATGTAACGTTAAATGATGCCTACACGTGGATGTTAATGTAACGTTAAATGATGCCTACACGTGGATGTTAATGTAACGTTAAATGATGCCAACACGTGGATGGTAATGTAACGTTAAATGATGCCTACACGTGGATGTTAATGTAACGTTAAATGATGCCTACACGTGGATGTTAATGCAACGTTAAATGATGCCTACACGTGGATGTTAATGTAACATTAAATGATTCCTACACGTGGATGTTAATGTAACGTTAAATGATGCCTACACGTGGATGTTAATGTAACGTTAAATGATGCCTGCACGTGGATGTTAATGTAACGTTAAATGATGCCTACACGTGGATGTTAATGTAACGTTAAATGATGCCTACACGTGGATGTTAATGTAACGTTAAATGATGCATACATGTGGATGTTAATGTAACGTTAAATGATGCCTACACGTGGACGTTAATGTAACGTTAAATGATGCCTACACGTGGATGTTAATGTAACGTTAAATGATGCCTACACGTGGATGTTAATGTAACGTTAAATGATGCCTACACGTGGATGTTAATGTAACGTTAAATAATGCATACATGTGCATGTTAAGGTAACGTTAAATGATGCCTACACGTGGATGTTAATGTAACGTTTAATGATGCCTACACGTGGATGTTAACGTAACGTTAAATTATGCCAACACGTTGATGTTAATGTAACGTTAAATGATGCATACACGTGGACGTTAATGTAACGTTAAATGATGCCTACACGTGGATGTTAATGTAACGTTAAATGATGCCTACATGTGGATGTTAATGCAACGTTAATTGATTGCAAACACGTGGATGTAAATATAACGTTAAATGATGCAAATACGTGAACGTCAATGTAACGTTTTATTATTCCAACACGTGTATGTCAATAACGTTAAGTGATGCCAACACATGAATGTTAATGTAACGTTAAATGATGCCAACACGTGGATGTTAATTTAACGTTAAATTATGCCAACACGTGGATTTTAATGTAACGTTAAATGATGCCTACACGTGGATGTTAATGTAACGTTAAATGATGCCTACACGTGGATGTTAATGTAACGTTAAATGATGTCTACATGTGGATGTTAATGCAACGTTAAATGATTGCAAACACGTGGATGTAAATATAACGTTAAATGATGCAAATACGTGAACGTCAAGGTAACGTTTAATGATTCCAACACGTGTATGTCAATAACGTTAAATGATGACAACACGTGGATGTTAATGTAACGTTAAATGATGCCTACATGTGGATGTTAATGCAACGTTAAATGATTGCAAACACGTGGATGTAAATATAACGTTAAATGATGCAAACACGTGAACGTCAAGGTAACGTTTAATGATTCCAACACGTGTATGTCAATAACGTTAAATGATGCCTACAAGTGGATGTTAATGTAACGTTAAATGATGCCTACATGTGGATGTTAATGCAACGTTAAATGATTGCAAACACGTGGATGTAAATATAACGTTAAATGATACAAACCCGTGAACGTCAAGGTAACGTTTAATGATTCCAACACGTGTATGTCAATAACGTTAAATGATGCCAACACGTGGATTGTAATGTAACGCTAAATGATACCAACACGGGGATGTCAATGTTACGTTTAATGATGCCATCTCGTGGATGCAAATATAACGTTAGAGGATGCAAACACGTAGACATCAAGGTAACGTTAAATGATGCCAACACCTTAATACAATAGGACGCCAAAACTAAGCGGCGCTAATTGTTACAGTGAATGATTTGTTTTAATTCGGTTCTACGGTGTATAACAATATTTCAGTCATATCACGGCGACAGCTCAATTATTCGAGATCCCTGGGTAAACAAACCAGTATTAGGCTTGGAAACGTGCCTTGCACAAGAGCACTCCACCATGACCAGAGCGCCGCGACTGGGGATCGAACTAAAATGAATGAACGACGTCATCCAAAAACCTGACCTTCGGATGTGTTGATACCAATGATGTTTACGACTACTGGACATGCTTGACTAGATTACTATGAAACATTACTGTTCTATGTAGGCGTCCACGATTCGTGCACGACACGACCAGAAGGTGAATATCCCGATCAGAATGCCCGCAGACTGGTTCCAAAACTGTAAAACTATACTCTGTGTTCAGATTTTGTTCTCAAATATGTGATTGGTCATTGGTAAATATATTCTCAAAATTGACCAATCACAAGTCTTATTTGAGCAAATAGTTCATATCTGATAACAGATGATATTTATTTTCATAATGCATTTAATAATTTGTGAAGCCTGATCTTGACCGTAAGTGTTCGTTAAGTCGTGTGCGACTAGATGGAGAAGATGGGGGATATCCTGAAGGTACATCCAGAAGGTATGTGTTTATTTGTTACGAGCTATATGTCTGTGTGCAGACTATCTGTTCCCCGGAGTCGTCCATGGACATAAAATCGATTTTCCGATAAACCCTTGTTTTCGAATCCTAGATTGGACACTGTGAGTAGCCCACGATTCATGTACGACAATATGACGATTAAAGAAGTATCCGGTTAAAGACTGATCTGTCTATTGGGTGGTCGTTAGCTCCCAGAGGTCGGTGTTCGTGTGCTACGACCAATTTGTCCATGTGTATACTTACTTGGCTGTGTGTACGTCGGGGAGGCTGATGATGCGACTACTGTCCCGTCTATTTCATCTGAAAATAAATTATTGATATGACAGCTTAATAAACACATCGAGTGGCAATGCGATCTAATAAAAATGTGGTTATCTAATTAAACAGCAACCTTTTTAAAAAGGATATGGAATAAATCAATGAAACATGTGTAGATTGATTTACCGAAAGTACCTCGTTTAAATGTCGGGGTAATTACCAGTACTACCGGTGAGTAAATCTTCTCTGGTACCCGGCGTTCTAAAGTAAATGAGTACGTCTGGCATGAACCTCCCAATGCAGTCTGGTTACCAGGCCTACTGTAGTTAATAATACACGCATTTGTGTTATCATATATTGTTTTAAATTATTTATCGTGTAAATTGAACTGTCACGTGGTAAGTACATTACAATGTCATGTAACTACATTATGTGTTTATGTTAACTGGCCTCGTTATATATTCATCTTGCTATGAACACGGATAAAGCTGGCCTTGTTATATATTCTTCTTGCTATGAACACGGAAAAAGCTAACCCTGTTATATATTCATCTTGCTATGAACACGGGAAAAGCTGACCTTGTTATATATTCATCTTGCTATGAACACGGAAAAAAACCTGCCCTTGTTATATATCCATCCTGCTATGAACATGGATAAAGCTGACCGTGTTACATATTTATCTTGCTATGAACATGGAAACAAACTAATTTCTCCTTACCCACTGCGACCTGGACTTTTTCCGTTGGAATATCTTTGTTTTGACCGCTATGCAATTCTCGTAAGAGTCCCCCAAAGGGCTTTTCGAATGGATATTTCCCGCTGAAGTCGAAGAACAGTTTGGCCCCTAGCATGATCCCAAGCCAGCCGTCGGGTTTATACTTCTTCTGCATCATGAGCGGGATAAACAACTTCCTTAGTTGGAACGTATACTCTGCTTCTGTTAAGATAAGCAGGGACTCAAGATAAGCACTGTGAAATTTAACTCGTTAAACATTGAATTTCCAAAAAAAGAATCGTCCATGTTCAAAGTCGGACGAATTTACTTTTTATGTAAACAGAGTTTTTGAATATTTTGGCAGCTAAACGAAATGGTTTTTAAAAAGTGAATACCCCATTAAGTTATAATCAGAGGTCAGTGGAGAGTGAACATGTTTTTTCTCCAGCATATCTCTCTTATTATCTAAAGGGACCACTATGGTGTGGGTACCAAAGAGAATAACCAAGTACTGTATTAAGAATAGCCAAATACTGTATTTAGAATAGTAAATATTGTATTCAAAATAGCCAAAACCTGTATTTAGAATAGCCAATGACTGTATTTAGAATAGCCAAATACTGTATTTAAAACAGCCAAATACTGTATTTAGAACAGCCAAATACTGTATTTAGAATAGCCAAATACTGTATTTAGAATAGCCAAATACTGTAATTAGAATAGCCAAGTACTGTATTTAGAATAGCCAAATACTGTATTTAAAATAGTAAATACCGTATTTAGAATAGCCAAGTACTTTATTAAGAATAATCAAATACTGTATTTAGAATAGTAAATGTTCTGAAGACGATTACAATTTTTGATTCGATTAAATCAAGAACATGATTCTATACAGTGACTATGGTACGAGAGGGAGAAATCGAATAGGAACGAAATGAAACACATGTTCAAAAAAGAAAGATTTCAATAATTAAATAAAACACAAGAAATATAGCTAAAGATTTCGTTCTATTAAACTAAAAACAGTCGTAGAAACAGTAAATACTAGATTTATCCACATTTTTATGTATTTACAACTGTAAAACAAGAAAGAAGATCAATTTCCCAGGTTACACTAACAATTTTTCCAAAATATTGTGGCAAAAGAGAATCGCAATAGCTTATGAACATGTAGTTCTAATTTTGCCGCAAAATTTTAACTATATTAACATATTATAATTGAATCGTTAATATTAAGTGAAAAGACCCAGTTTATTTACAACCGTAATACAATGAAAAAAGCCATCTCAAAGAAATAATGAGGAAACCCCACCAATTCACTTACCCGTCCTGCAATTTGGACTGTTTTTATATTTCTCTGACATACACATCAACACAACGGAGGCATGCTCGATTGCGTCAGCCATGGCCTCTAGCGTGGACCCTCCCATATTTTCTACGTCGATCCATACAGTGTAACCAGCAGCCTTAAAACAGATATAAACATTTGTAGTAGCATGAACATGTACTTTTCAGATCGAATACAAAACAATCTGACAAATAAGAATTCGTGTAACCATTGGGGACGGCTACAAGTCTAGCTTGCTGTCATATGTTGAATGTAGGGCTGAGTTACGAGTATGTAAACGTTAAAGGCTTTGGCGAGACTACAGTGAATATTGGCGAGACTGCAGTGAACATTAGCGAAACTGAAGTGAACATTGGCGAGGTGCAGTGGACATAGGAGAGACTGCAGTTAACATTGGCGAGGTGCAACGAACATTGGCGAAAATGCAGTGTACATTGGCGAGATTGAAGTGTACATTGGTGAGACTGAAGTGAACATTGGCGAAACTACACTGAACATCGGAGAGACTACACTGAAGATTAGAGAGACTGCACTGAACATTTGAAAGACTGCACTGAACATTGGAGAGACTGCACTGAACATTGGAAAGACTGCACTGAACATTGGCGAAACTACACTGAACTTTGGAGAGACTACACTGAACATTGGAGAGACTGCACTTAACATTGGCGAAACTACACTGAACATTGGCGAAACTACACTGAACATTGGAGAGACTACACTGAACATTGGAGAGACTGCACTGAACATTGGAAAGACTGCACTGAACATTAGAGAGACTGCACTGAACATTGGAAAGACTGCACTGAACATTGGCGAACCTACACTGAACTTTGGAGAGACTACACTGAACATTGGAGAGACTGCACTTAACATTGGCGAAACTACACTGAACATTGGAGAGACTACACTGAACATTGGAGAGACTACACTGAACATTGGAGAGACTGCACTTAACATTGGCGAAACTACACTGAACATTGGAGAGACTGCACTGAACATTGGCGAAACTACAATGAACATTGGCGAAACTACACTGAACATTGGCAAAACTGCACTGATCATTGGCGAAACTACACTGAACATTGGAAAGACTACACTGAACATTAGAGAGACTTCACTGAACATTGGCGAGACTGCAGTGAACATTGGCAAATCTACAGTGAACATTGGCAAAGTGCAGTGAACATCGGCGAGACTGCAGTGAGCATTGGCGAGACTGCAGTGAACATTTGCGAGACTAAACTGTAATCTCTCCTCGCAGCATCTCTGTAGAGCACACACCTCTTAAACCAACGGTTAAAGTCTTCTGATGAAAAGTCTATCTTAAATATTAAAAAACTTATTTACTAATTCGGAATGGAGTAGGGAAACAGTGATGGAAGAGAAGCAATTGCTAGTCAGTGTTCCTTCAGAGACATCAAATTATGTTCCTGCCAAACAAATTAATAGCATATATAGAGCATATGTAGCCGCCGTAAGATGTTGCTCTTGCATATGTTATCAGGCCATTATTACAGGACACGCAATTGTAAATATGCCTATTCAACCGACTCAATTGTTAGAGCGTCCATCGTACTTGAAACCAATTAAAATCGAATGCTTTACCATGGAATGCTTCCCACCTTTGCACCAAAGATAATGGGGATACAAGTACGATTGATCCGCCCTGGTCGAGTGGTTAGCGATCCTCATTCGTGACACGATGGTCATGGTGGGGTGCCCTTGGACGAGGCACATTTTCTAGCCAAGTACTCGTTTGTTTACCCAAGGATTATTAATAAGTGATCTGTCGCCGAGATATAACTGAAATAATGTTAAAACAGATTGATCCATCTGTCTCAGGATAAACATATCGGCACAACTGTGAATGTATCCAGGATCAACAGTGATATCAGTGCAACACCGTTACAATTGGCGTAAAAACAACAGATACAATATATAATATAAAATATATAATACAATAGACGTCAACTATACCTGCAATCTATTTTTAACTTGCAGAACCATTTCCTTGTCAGACCAGCTGTAACTTAACATAACGTGCTGCTTCGATTGGGCCGTCTTCGGTCCTAAAATAAATGTGCACTAGTTGACCAATCGAATACATAAATTTGCATAAGTTGAAAACTCGAAGACCTAACTTTGCACAAGTTGAACACTCGAATACATAAAATCTCACTAGTATGTGTTGAACATCGCTAGGCAACATTTTAAAACGCTGTATATTTTAGATAAACATTCTTAAACAAAATCGTTCTCCGCTGCCTTAATACTTTCAATAACTATTTGCCATTTTTATCTAGCTTTTAATGTAAACCAAATGTAAACCAAATACATTAAATATAGTTTTCTATGTCATTGAATATTTTATACTTGTAATACTAATAATATTGTTTGTTATGCAATTAAGTATATTATACTAGTATACCATTGTTTGTTATTTCATTAGATGTATCAAATTGTATTAAAATCATGTTAAATAAATGCGTTTAAAATAACCAGTATTTAAATAACACCAAGGCGGTAAATCCACCTTCACATTTGGTAGTCTACTTTATCGCGATACTTTGCAGAGAACGGTTTTAGTAGGCATCTTTGACCCTTTCGCTGCCAAAGGCTTTTGCAAACAATGCAGATTCGTGTAACTTAGACATTGTGTCACTTAGACATTGAATTTTACCAAATGTCCTGTTCGACGAGAAATGGAGTGGTCCAATTCTCAACATGGAAGATTCGCCTTTTTGAAATTCGGCAGTAATATTTATTTCTCCTGAAATCTGCCATGTTTTGTCTATTAGACCCTAGTGCATAACATTGTTCGTGATTTCGTTGATAGAAGCATTCGAAACCAGGAAGTCAAACTGTACGGAGAAATGATACATAATACGTCACATAAACTTTCAATTCTCATAATCTTTAACTAACGTCATTCTTATGTACATGTATACATGTTCTGCAATCGTACATTATGGACTGGCATATTACACAATAGATATATTGAATTGTTAAAAGTTAATAGTTAACATATTTAAAAATGTCGACGTCATGTCAATATTGTTGATAATAAGTGATGCATTACGTCATAAAATATAGATACGTTTTCAAACAATAATTTTTTTTACATACGCGTTTGGGCAGTGATGTCGTTTTCTCCTTTTATAACCCACAACGCACCACTTGCGTTCTTCCGAACACGCGAATCTTCCGAGCCCTTTAATTTCTCCAACAATGCCATCACTTTTGCACTGTCCTTGATCTTTACACGTACGTCTTTGTCAAAAGCAAGCGTCCAGAGCATCCCACATGCAGACGCTTGGCCAACTAGGTCATCGTCAACTTGCATTTTTTGTAGCACAGGAATGGCCCCTTTGTCCACAATCTGTAAATAAATATTGAGCTGCGCTCTGTGAAATACAATCGTAAGACATGTGCGACCAGTGTAGATTTAGATCAGGCCAGCCAGTGCATCCGCGCTGTCTGACCCGTCTTTGCACTGGTCGTCATATAGTCCCGAAAACTAGAAGAAATGTCTGTGAAGCAGTATCTATTTGGAGCCTTTGGCACGGAAGCGCAAGCAAATCGTTTTCAAGTTTTGCAATAATTATGTTGAAGGTGCTGAACTCCAGATGGAGATAAACTATTTGAAATGTTGAACTTTTGCAAATAGTGCCAATAGGGAAAACAAAGTAAGTAATAAATAGTTCAATACTATTTTGGCAGTAAATGTTGAAAATCAGTCAAAGGAAAGTCATGAGACGAAGCCTTTGACTACCCACAACATAGGGTTTGCTTTAATAATAAGAGAACAAATGTGGGAAAAGGAGTTGAATACCCCTCTTCATCTGGACATCTGCTTGAACTAATCTGTAGCAGACGACAGTGATCACCTGTAGACAAAATACTGCAAATTTTAACAATAGGACAGATAAAAAGTGTTACTTTTGAATAGATGAACAGATTTATAAAAAAACATTGTTATAAAAGGTAAAATTGTTCATCGAGTCTGTGTTCAATAGCTTTCTGCTGTAGGTGCGTTTAAAAACGTATGCAAGTGATAAATGGTTTATTTGGATTTTACTCCGTTTTTAACATTATTTCAGTCTCATCATGGCAACTGTCCTCTTATTCATACTCCCTGGGTTAGCAAACCAGTACTAGGTAAGAATATGTATTGTCACCGCCATGGCCGCTGCGACTTGGGATCGAACCCAGGACGCACTGTTTTAAATTCCCCACGCTGACCACTCGGCCACGGCGGATTCCTGAGTAAGGGTTAATGGAGCGTACCGTCATTTTGTTGCTGTCGTTCACCGCTAGTTTATTCAGTCCATCGATGAGTTCAAATGGACTGAAACCGCGCATCTGTTTATCTTTAGAGTCGAGAGCCTTGTCCGTCCAATTGATCATCTCTTCTATGGTTTCTGTAACGTAAATTGTTTATTAGTGATTAACTCTTTCAGCGCCAAAATTCCGAAAGTAGAGTCATCGTGTTCAGAATCGGGCGACCACATGTTATGAGTATTTTAAGAATTTTGGAATACTTCGATAATTATAAGACAGTCAATGCTGAATTAGTTTTGAACGTCGTTTTCAGTTAGCAGCATTTGAGCCGTCCCGCGAGAAAAGAAACATTATGGCCTCTGCGTAATGTATCGACCCTGATCAGCCTGCAAGGCTAGAAACATATCGAAAAACAATCGAATAGGTCAGATGGCGGCAGATATATAAAATGATTATTGGATATCAAAAGTGGACATCACCTGCTATGACCAAAAACAAAAAAGGACCTCACTGTCCGCCTTTATAATATATAGACATAAATGCATCTTTTGACAAAACCCAAGAAGTGAAGCCATACTAGTTATACGCACGTCAATATACCTTGAAATGGTAAAAAACGTGAGTCACAACACAAAAACAAGACGCGGATAATATATTAGTTTGAAATTATTCATTTTACATCGATTGCGAAACAATCTCTTAGCTTATAAATCACGCTCGATGTCTGCTTCCCGCAGTCTTAACCAGTACTCGCGCCATTTGTGTGGAAAAATCCCAAAGGCAAAACCCTCTCATCCAAGGATTCGAACACAAGACCTTTGGTGAGGGAGGCCGACACTATACCTCTGACCCGCTGTCTTCCACAATGTTACACCAATGTCACGGTTGGGTTAATTTTGTCTAACAATACCTGGTCCTAAGATCTGTTTCTTGTTTGTGTCTTCATCGACGATATGTGCGACTGTAAGAATTGACAGAATCTTCATCATTCCGTCAGTGTGGTCTAGAAAGGGGGTTAAAGCCTGTCGAAATAAGGGATGTGTAATATAGTGAGTACAACTACACAAGTAAACATGTATTACCTGATATGTCGCAGTCATATGTAAACATTTGAAACCTGATATATCGCAGTCATACGTAAATAATTGTTGCCTGATATATCGCAGTCATATGTAAACATTTATTACCTGATATCTCGCACTTACATGTAAACATTTATTATCTGATACATCGAAGTCACATGTAAACATTTGTTACCTGATATCTCGCAGTCATATGTAAACAATTGATACCTTACATATCGCAGTCACATGTTAACATTTGTTACTTGATATCTCGCAATCATATGTAAACACTTGATACCTGATATCTCGCAATCATATGTAAACAATTGATACCTGATATCTCGCAATCATATGTAAACAATTTAGACTGGTTGCCATATCAAAAGTACTTGTGAAAATTGGACATATTTATATTGTTTAAAAAGTTTAATCATAACATTACTTAGTTTGAATATCATGTATCTTTCTAGTTTGGAAAGTTCCACGAAATCAGACAGCATTTCCTTTTCACCTTGTATAAATCTTGTGTACTAGCATTACTAGTTTCAACAGGTTACTACAATCTAATAACATATTGCTAATAAGAAAATTAGCACACTACCTGCACATAGTGTTGAAACAGATTTAGTTTTAGAGCCATTTTTCGGAAAGTAATAACGAACACAGCTCCGCAAGAAACCTCCTTTGCACGTTCTAAGGTATTACCTTAATTATAGGAAATGTCCTATAATCAGTATGGAAATAATTTGGGTGCAAAATCTTACTATGGCCCAGCTCGTGAAATTCCAAGTAAAATTACATAGTGCAAAGCAGGGAACCATCACTGACAATTATCGACATCCGGTGACGTCATATTCAGCTGGTACCCGAGATAACTAGAAAAACTGTGCTGTTTACATTAAAGTCTGACAACCATAACTTAATCGGCTGCGAGTTTCTTTGCGTCAGGTTAGAATTTTTATCGCTCTCGTTTCCCATTGAATAACATAAATTAACACAGAAAATTTCATTTTGGCGTTGATATAAAATCAAGCTGTAGTGTGAATCTGAGAATCAGCGATGTGTTCATTGACGTATGTTCTGTCGATGGAATATTTTGGTTTCACTGTCTGATCTAAGTTGATCTTTATGGTAAATTTGTTTCACCCTCAATGCTACGCAGACTTCGATGAAGTCGTATGTCCTTCTGACAAAAACTCCTTCGGACTGTCAAAGATCAATGCAACAAGCATACTGCGATGATGGTTCTCTCTTGTCTCTACTCTCACGACACCGCACGAATAATGAAACAAGCTATCGAGTTGTCGCGAGAACAGCGTCAAATTCACTTGAATATTTCTTCTCCTCGTGTAAAAGTACGGGAAACGGAAGTTGTAATGGCTATGTGAAGTGCTCTCTGGTTGGTCGATATGACGTCGTGACCGGATTTTTAGCCAATCAGCGATCAGGTAATAGGAAATCATTTCTTTTTGTGTCGATATATTTAGTTTTGACGTGTCTGTGTTTTCCGCGGAAATGGTACCCTTTACGGCAACTCAAATATTAAGAAAACGAAGAGACGGATCAGAAATCGGGACGATCAATCGATGTAACAACTGATGGGCTACACAACGCACACCAAGTGGTTTCTAAATTCAAAAAACTGTGGGAGGAGATAGCTTTCGCAGGAAAAGCTATGGCAACCATACTACAAAAGGAACAACTAGAACCTAGACCCTTCATCCCTACCAAGTTTGGTCGAAATCCGTTGAATAGTTTTGGCGCTACGCTTAACAAACAAACAAACATTTTACAAACAAACGGACAGAAACGAAGACCGACTTTAAGGGTCTCTAGAATTGACTGAACATAGCGGTTACACGAAATACTCTGTGACCCAAATCAGAGACATGTACTGTATAGTTATGTGTCTTCCCAAGTACACCAACACAGAGTTGAATCACAGGGACGTGCTCCTGTATGTCTAAATTTATGCATAAGGTCATATTCTGTTCTCCCTGTGGACTCGCTTTGGGGATTTTTTTCTGAAAATGCAAAGGGTTAAAATCTCGGAATCGTTACTGCCATACTCCATTCAGAACTAAATGCGACCACTAAAACCGCACATTTCAAGAAAAAGTAAATCTATTTTTAGAAGTGTTCTTGGACGTCCTCAAGTGCAGATTGTTTACACATTTTATGACGCAATATCTTACCTTTCTGCTGCATGACATCCACTCCATTTTTGTAGTGGTGAAACACATTGCAATGTGGACGGAATATTTGTTCAGACTAAGCGAACTCAAGAGGAAACGTCCCCAGTGAATTCAATAGCAGAAACGGATTTATATGGGCATGTCTTTTCAAAGTATGTGACAATTATCGAAATTGAATCTTAACAAGGCACATTGCAGGTCAGGATCACTGTGATGCTCTAAAGGAACCCACCCTGCGGCAAAACATGATTCATATAAGTCACATTGTGAGAAGAAGTATTATAATATTGGACTGTGAATAAAATTAGATTTAAGCTTGTTTTACAATTGATGTAAAATAGATAAGTTTAAAGTAATTGGTTTAAAGGAATGATCCAGATAAGACTGCACAGAGGTACAAACTGATCTAAATCAAAACTGGAAAACTATTCTCAGAGCCCAAAGCTTGGCTTTCTTACATAACTAATATACATGTATATTCTCATAGATTTATTTTTTAATTAATTTATCATCTTATTTTATTAAAAGTCACTCTTATTTGCAGTTATTGTCATGTATTAAAACAGCAGTCAATGATTATTGATATTATCTTCAAGTTTCTTTTTTAAACCAGAGAAATGATTAAGAATACCCCATATAATCATGGAATAACAGTTATTATGGTGATTACTGGAGAGGGAATTCATACCTATATAGGCAGTTAGTGATATACCCTTTGATCATTGGTACCTGTCAATACAATGAAAAATGCATGCATCTTTGACTGTGGGGTAATATTCTTTCCTGCATAGACATCAACACAGTAAATGGATTGAGAGCAACCTTTACAATCATGGAATCACAGCTGTTATGGCGAAAATGGGAGAGGAAGTTCATATATAATAGGCAGTTAATGATATACCCTTTGGTCATTCGTGCCGTTTAAAACAATGAAAATTGCTTGCATCTTTGACTGTGGTATAATATAACTTCCTGCATCAACATTAAACAAGGGAATAGTTTGAGAGCAACTCATACAATGATGAAATTACAGCTGTTATAAGGATGACTGGAGAGGAAATTCAACTGATTACATATAACACTAATGGATTAATACAAGGTATTGTTTATAAACGGATAAGTATATATCAAAATCAAATAAAGTCCTGTTCTTTGATTGCACAGTTTGTGTTTTTCATGATCACATTTTGTCTGATGTCCTTCGTTCACTCGCCATCAACAATTGCCTGGTGAACACTCTACAGGCAACATTTTACAAATCCAATATGAATGCAAGTTTCGCAGTAGTTAATCTCCAACAAATATTGGCCAAGTTATAAACTTCGCCCTGTGAGGTGAACATTTAGGTCACAATGTCAATTTGATGGAAAATATTGTAAACACTCTGGGTGCCTTATTTAACTTGAGCATGTTGAAATGTTTTCAGAATAACTGTTTTGATGATAACTAGGTTATGTTTAAATATTTCCAGTCATTCTGGTCATAAACTGGGTCACTTAACCAAATGTTGCCAGAATGTTTGTCCTGATGATATCTAGACCAAGGTTGAAACTTGGTCATATGAGGTCAAAAACTGGGTCACAAGTTTAAATTGAAGGAAAATCTTGTTAACACTGGAGGCTGCATATTTATCTTTAGCATGTTGAAACTTTGTAAGAATTATGGTCTTGAAGTTATTTTGGAGAAAGGCTAAGTTCAAACTTAGGTCATGTCGGGTCATAAACTAGGTCACTACACCAATCTGAAGGAGAATCTTGTTTACAGTCTAGAAAGTAGAAACCACACTTTTACTTCAGCAGCTTGAAACTTTGTCAGAATGTTTGTCTTGACAATATATAGGCCTAGTAAAAAAAAGGGTCATGGTAGGTCAAAAACTAGAGCGAAATGAAGGCACATTTTGTAAACAATCAGACATTTTGAATGCTGCATTTTGAATTTTAGCATGTTGACATTTTGTCAGAATTGGTGTTATGGTAAAATCTAGGCTAAATTCAGTTAAAGATCATTTCGGATAAAAAAGAACAAGATCACTAGGAAACATTTGCGAACAATCTTGTAAACACTCTTGACCTCAATGTTTGCTTCAGTATCTTGAAACGTTGTCAGAATGTGTGTCCTGAGGATATCTGGGCCAAGTTCAAGTATTGTCATGTCGGATCAAACATAAGGTCACTATACCATATTTAAGTAAAATGTTGTTAACACTCGGAAAGCTTTTCTTTTAATGTTAGCATGTTGAAACTTTGGCAAAATGGATGTTTTGAACATTGCTATAAACCAGTCTGAAACTATGTCACAGGGCCAAATTGAAGGATATCTTGTTAACACTATTAGTATGTTAGATCTTACTGTATTATATATGAGTATGCTCATGTGATGAAGTGAATGTTTAAATGTTTGATGATTTGACTTTGCACCAAAAGATAAAGTAGGAATAGTGTACAATAACGGTCCCAGTTCCGACAGCTTGTAACACATTCCTTAATCATGGTAGTCATATGCCTACAGCTTAGACTCATTATAGGCGCTGTGAAACCTGTCCTACCAGTATCGAGATGGAGATAGTGTGAAGCCTGTCCTACTAGTATAGAGTCAGAGATAGTGTGAAACCTGTCCTACCAGTATCGATATAGAGATAGTGGTAAGCATGTCCTACCAGTATAATGTCAGAGATAATGTGAAACCTGTCCTACAAGTATAGCGTCAGAGATAGAATGAAGCCTGTCCTACCAGTAACGAGACAGATACAGTGTTAAGCTTGTCCTACCAGTATCGATATAGAGACAGTGTTAAGCCTGTCGTACCAGTATAGAGTCAGATATAGTATGAAGCCTGTCCTATTAGTATAGCGTCAGAGATAGTGGGGAGCCTTTCTTACCAGTATCGAGTCAGAGATAGTGTGTGGCTGTCCTACCAGTATTGAGTCAGAGATGGTGTGATAACTGTCCTACCAGTATAGAGTCAGAGGTAGTGTGAAGCCTGTCTTACCAGTATTGAGTCAGGCCAAATGTGTCTTGAAACGTTATGTGGCTATTTTTGCTCAACAATGTCAAGAACGGTCAAAATGCCCTACTGTTGGTATTTTTGGCAGAGCATGGTTCATATTCGAGGTCAAATTACGCCAAATACATCCGCTGACTTGCTGATCTACACCAAAATAGTCCATTTGTTTCCATAGAAATGAGTGTATACCATCACCAGAATGCAATGAATATATGACGTTGAGTTTAAATGCAATGTGAATGTGTATAGGATGCACTAGAAATTATTGATTTGATCACTTTTAGTATTTTAATCTTGTTTGAAAGTGAAAGTACAGAATGCTAAACACCGGTTTTGTCCGGCCCGATTTGGTCCAAATTGACGGGAACCATTTTCGCCTGGTGTGTTCTTTCTTGCATAATGCATGAATCCTCAATTTCTTTGTATTGTTTTAAAGTTTCGAGGTACTTCTTTAATGATATTGGTGTTCTACATGAGAAACTCTTAAAAAGTGTGATAAATGAGGACTGAAACTGGGCGATTTACATGGAAACAAAGATTGGATTTATTTGGTGTATTGTAACCTTTGATTTGAGATGTACGTATCTTCAAAAGATTTGTGATTCTTTAAACAAAACGGTTGAAAAAATAAATACAAGGAGAAATAACACAAATCAAATATGAGGAAACTAGTCATGACAATATACTTCCATCACCAAGTAAGGATTATATCTATGGTGTCGATTAATAATTATTTGCAAACGTCTTACCTCCAAAGTTTTGTTTTCGTAAAATAGATGCTTCACTGTGTCCATCCGAGCTATGTTGTGTAGGACAGTCATTGATGATTCTATCACATAATATACATGCTGAAAATAAAAATGAAACTTATGATAATTGATATTGAGTTAAAGATGTAACAACAATAATAAATAAATAAATACTTCTACTACTACTACTACTACTACTACTACTACTACTACTACTACTACTACTACTACTACTACTACTACTACTACTACTACTACTACTACTACTTCTACTACTAAGACGACGACGGCGACGACGACTACAACTACTACAAGTGATACTACCACTACTGCTGCTACTACTACTACAACTACAACGACGACTACAATCACTACTACTTCTACTACTGTTACTACTACTGATAATACTACTACTATAACTAATACAACAACTGCTTCTACTGCTACTATTACTACAACATCTACTACTACTACTACTACTACTACTACTACTACTACTACTACTACTACTACTACTACTACTACTACTACTTCTACTACTAAGACGACGACGGCGACGACGACTACAACTACTACAAGTGATACTACCACTACTGCTGCTACTACTACTACAACTACAACGGCGACGACGACTACAATCACTACTACTTCTACTACTGTTACTACTACTGATAATACTACTACTATAACTAATACAACTACTGCTTCTACTGCTACTATTACTACAACATCTACTACTACTACTACTACTACTACTACTACTACTACTACTACTATAACTACGACGGCGATGACGACCACAACTTCCTTTTCTTTCATAATGTTTATTGTTAATATAGCAAAACTTTGTATGTTTATTTATTGATCTCCAATAGGACGAATTAAAAAGGAATAAATAAATAAATAAACTAGTTCTACGAGTACTACTAATACAACTACTGCTACGAGTACTACTAATACAACTACTGCTACAACTACTACTAATACAACCACTGCTACGACTACTACTAATACAACTACTGCTACAACTACTACTAGTACAATCACTGCTACGACTACTACTAATACAACTACTACAACTACTACCACTAATATTTCTACTACTACTACTACTACTACTACTACTATTACTACGACGACGATGACGACGACGGCGATGACGACCACATCTTCCATTTCTTTCATATTGTTTATTGTTCATATAGCAAAACTGTGTATGTTTATTTATTGATCTCCAATAGGAGGAATTAAATAAATACATAAATAAATAAATAAATAAAGTACCGCTACAACTACTACTAATACAACTACTGCTAAAACTACTACTAATACAACCACTGCTACGACTACTACTAATACAACTACTACAACTACTACTACTACAACCACTGCTACGACTACTGCTACAACTGCTACACATACAACTACTGCTACGACTACTACTAATTCGACAACTGCTACGACTACTACTTATACGACTACTGCTACGACTACTACTAATACGAATTATCCTACTACTTATACTACTACTACTACTACTACTACTACTACTACTAATACAACTACTACTACGACTACTAATACTACAACTGATTCAACAACTACTAATACGACTACTGCTACTACTACTACAACTAATGTTAATACTAATACAACTACTACTACTACTTTTACTATTACTAATACAACTACTGCTACGAGTACTACTAATAAAACTACTGCTACGGCTACTACTGATAAAACTACTGGTAATACTTCTTCTAATACGACGACTTGTACGACTACTACTAATAAGCCAACTGCTACGACTACTACTTATCCGACTACTGCTACGACTACTTCTAATACGAATACTGCTACTACTACTACAACAACTACTACTACTACTACTACGACTACTACTACTACTACTACTACTACTACTACTACTACTACTACTACTACTACTACTTCTACTACTACAACTACTATTACTACTACTACTACTACTACTACTACTACTACTACTACTACTACTACTACTACTACTACTACTACCACCACTTTTACTACTACTACTACTACTACTACTACTACTACTACTACTACTACTACTACTACTACTACTACTACTACTACTACTACTACTATTACTACTACAGCTACTACTACTATTACAACTACTACTACTACTACTTCTAACACTTATATAACTACTGCTACAACTACTACTAATACAACTACTGATTCGACTACTACTAATACGACAACTGATACACCTATTACTGCTACGTCTACATTGTATTACTAATACGACTACTGCTACTAATAAAATACACACTACTGCTACGACTACTTATACAAATACTGCTACGACTACTACTAATATTACTACTGCTACGACTCCTATTAATACGACTACTGCAACTACTACAACTAATACGACTACTGCTATGACAACTACTTATACGACTACTGTTACGACTACAATTAATACGATACTGCAACGACGACTGCGAAAACGTCTACTGCTACGACTACCTCTAATACGAATACTGTTACGACTACTGATACGACTACTGTTACGACTACTACTAATACGATACTGCAAAGACGACTGCGAATACGTCTACTGATACGACTACCTCTAATACGAATACTGTTACGACTACTGATACGACAATTACTTCTACGACAACTACTTCTACGACAACTACTTCTACGACAACTACTAATACGACTACTGTTGCGACTACTACTAATACGACAACTGCTACGACTACTACTAATACGATACTGCAAAGACGACTACGATTACGTCTACTGCTACGTCTACCTCTAATACGAATAATGTTGCGACTACTGATACGACAACTACTAATACGACTACTGCTGCGACTACTACTAATACGACTACTGATACGACTACTACTAATACGACTATGCTACTGCTTCAACGATTGCTAAGACGACTTCTACGAAGACTGCGAAGACGACTGCTATGACCACTGCAACGACTGCGACGACGACTCTGACGACAACGACGACTTCTACGATGAACGCGAAGACAACTGCTACGACAACGAAAACGACAACGACTACCGCTACCACTAACGCTACCACTACCGCTACCACTACCGCTACCGCTACCGCTACCACTACCGCTACCGCTACCAGCTACCGCTACCACTACCGCTACCACTACCGCTACCGCTACACTACCGCTACCGCTACCGCTACCGCTACCACTACCGCTACCGCTAGTGCTACCACTAATACTAACGCTACCACTACCGCGACCACTACCACAATCACAACTAATACCACAACCACAACCAAAACCAAAACCACAACAACAACGACGACCACTACCACTACAGAGAGAGAGAGAGAGAGAGAGAGAGAGAGAGAGAGAGAGAGAGAGAGAGAGAGAGAGAGAGAGAGAGAGAGAGAGGAGAGAGAGAGAGAGAGAGAGAGAGAGAGAGAGAGAGAGAGAGAGAGAGAGAGAGAGAGAGAGAGAGAGAGAGAGAAGAGAGAGAGAGAGAGAGAGAGAGAGAGAGAGAGAGAGAGAGAGAGGAGAAGAGAGAGAGAGAGAGAGAGAGAGAGAGAGAGAGATCAGAACTCAGAATATTTTTTATTAGTACATAAAGGCCTCTGGCCCAAACAACATAACATTTGGATTATAAGTCCAATATTCATACAATTTTGTTTTGTCCTTGCATATTTAAAATTATTAACAGTTTTAACAGAAGTAAATGTGCTGATAAGATTAATTTATTATCAATATCTCAATTTTGTTAATTCCCTTTGGAAGCATTTGGGAATAATTGTATGGTCTTTTTCGGTCAGCTATAACTTTTCATACATATTCCTCGATCAAAATCGTCCCAATCCTATTTGAACTCTTCAGTTATGAAAACATTGTTAGAAAGTGATTCTTCTTTCTAGAATTTCACAGTATACGTGTAATATAACTGTTTGAATTTGTTTTCATACATATAGTTGATATACGATTCCATGTAACAAACACATTATTTAAAACAAGCAGAAATTCATTTTAATGGATTTGAGGAAACCGTCTGAGCATGTACACAGACACAGACACACACACACGCATATGTATATACATACATACCAAATATATATGTATATATATATGTGTGTTTTCTTCTCTTGCAGACCTATGTTTGATTATATTTTAACAATAACTGATAGATGTAAGTACTTAATAGTTTTATTTTCCTAAAGTCGGTTGTACAGTTCAAAGGTACTATCACTTTTATCATACCACGAGAAAAGATATTGTGCTCGTATCTCTGCGTAATTTGAACAGGTGAAAAATACGTGATATTCATCCTCCACAGTACAATAGTTTTGTGTTTCCTGACAATGCAGACAGATTCTGTCGCTTCTAGCTAGGTTCTGATGTCGCCCCGTTTCAATTTTAAATGTATGACTAGAACAACGAAATTTAGCTAATGCTTTTCTGAGCGGGTATTAATATTCGTGTTTAAATATGTTTCAGGGGTTAGAAGAGTTTTAAATTGCTTATAAAAGTCACACCTACTAGAGCTGTTTATGTTTTCGGAGTCTGGTTTGCACAATCTATGAGTCTCTGTTTGAATTGTGAAATGAAAATTACAATATCTCCTACATCTTGTGATATCCAGACAATTCCATAACCATGTTGAAAAAGAAGATTTTTCACTTTTGTGGCCCATGTTATTCTTCCCAGATCGTCTAAACTTTTTAACATTTGATAAAAAATTTAGGGTATCTAGTATCTTGCATATGGATGAGTTTACAACAATATTTAATACATTTAGTTTGATATGTAACACTTAAAGGTAATCTCCCACATTCGCCCAGTGCCATACAATTATTTGTTGAATTGTTTACTCCTAAAAAACGTTTACAAAACATTATTTGGACCGAATCAATGATGTCGCTATGTTCATAGCCCCAAATTTCGGCTGCATAGCAGAGGATCGGCTTGACCAAAGAGTCAAACAGTTTAAAAAGTTCATTTTGTAAAAGGTAGCCATGTTGACGTTGGTAAGATTGTACAGTCAAACTTGTGTGAGCAGTCACATGCGATCAGCGGTCACCGGCATTAAACGGTCACTTTAAATCCCTCCCAACCAATTATACTCTATAAACTGCCTTGATCAGCGGTCCCCTTTGAAACGCGGCCAGCGGCCACACAAATTGGTCGAGATTAACTGTAATCTTACTGTGTTCAACGGTCAATCAACACCCGACTTGGATTCGCAAGGTGTTAAATTATCGGTGTTTAATACATACAGGTAATAAAGCACATTATCAGGTTTTTTCATACGCGTAAGCTGTTTACATGTTAGATCTAGAGTACCGAAAACAGCCGATGTGTGCCGAATGACAATTGCATGATTCATCAACAAGAAGTTGCGATTTTTTTTCTTCTGTTTATGATGTCGGGCAAAATTTATCAATTGAAAAAGATATTTAAGAGCGTTTTAGACCGAAAGACAGTACATTTATATGTTAAAATGAAAGTTAATGTTCACTTTGAAGCCCTAAGTCAACTTATATTCCATTTCCATTTTAAATCTAAAGATTATCGAGTACAATTTTGTTCAAGATGTAGACGTAGATTCGGGCGCTATTTTTTCCGGATACGTTATTCGGCGAATTTGAAAGTGAAATAAAAAAAATATTTGATATTCAAGTTAGTTGTAAACGTCGGTTTAAACTAAAGAATAGATAGCACAATGAAATATTTGATAGAAAAAAATTACAAATCTTCATAACAATGTTTAAATACAAGTTTATAAAGACAATTTACTTTTTGTAATGTAATGACTATTCCTAACAGTTACATGTAATATCATGTGAACAGACAAAACTTGAACAAATCCGACCAAGTCATGAAATTTGTGATCAGCAGCCACCTGTCTTAAGCAGCCAGTTTTATCATGTCCCTTGGGTGGCTGCTGATCGCAAGTTTGACTGTATTTGCATAATTGCTTTTTGTGCTTGTGCTGAAGTCCATGATAGCCTCGGCGTGAACAAGATTCCAATGTACTAATACATCGATGTTGTTTTTATTATCTCCCCTTTGTATGTCCATTTTTCATAATTTGTTAAATAACCCCCATTTCTAAATACTATGATTTCAGTTTTATCAAGATTTAGTTCCATACCAGTACTAGAACAAAAATAATCTATAACATTAATTTGCTGTTGAAGTTTTATGGCAGTTTCAGAGCAGCTAGCTACGTCGTCTGCAAATAGTAAGCAGAGAATGTCCTCAATTGTATTATTTATAAATACTCCAGGTCCACACCTTTCTCTTAGTAAAGAGGAAAGATCATTTATGAATAGAGAACAAATTATAGGACTACATATGTCGCCTTGTCTCGTACCCACATTACAGGGGGAGAATTCTGTTAGTCCTTTATTTGTTCGTACACATGCCGTTAGATTTGAGAAGCTTTTGACTATAAAACGGTACATTTTACTATTGACCCCTTTAGAATAAAGAGATTTAAAGAGTACTTCGTGTCTTATTTTATTGATTGCCTTTCGAAAGTCTGTGTATACACAATAGAAACGTCCACCTGGACGCTTCATGTATTTTTGGACCATTGCTTGAAGTGAAAAAAGGTTATCGGTTGTAGAGTAGCCTCTACGAAATCCGGCTTGGCCCTCATCGATTTTATTATTTTCTTCTGCCCAATTGTAAAGCCTACAACTAACAACATTTGACATAATCTTGTAAAGTGTGTTAATAAGAGATATTCCTCTATAGTTTCCTGGGTTAGATTTAGAGCCAGATTTGTGGATTTGGCAAATAATACTTTCTCCCCACGATTAGGGATCAGTTTATTATCAAAAATAACATTGAAAACACGTGTCAACGTCGGAACTATATCTAACAGTGTATGTTTATAAAAATTCGGCGCTTAAACCATCAGTTCCTGGGCTCTTACCAGTAATAACCTTATGTATACTATCTGTGACCTCTTGGGTCGATATTGGTGTGTTTAATAGATCTAAGTTGTCAGTCATTTCAATTCCTTCAACATCATAAACCGAATTGCTGTCGTTTTCAACACTAAGAAGTTGACTAAATTAATTGTGCCATTCGTTCACGGATATAGAATGATCCAATGTTTCCTTAGTTTTGTGAGATTTCAGGATATTCCAAAACTGTTTAGGATTTTTACTACAAGCTATCAATTGATGTCGTTGTTAATGAAAATAATGTGTTTTCTTAATCTGACATATATTCTTAAAACGTTTTCTACTGTTTTTGTACGTCTGAAGATCAGCTAGCTCATTATTTGCTCTAAACCGTCTAAGCGATACATATTTAGCTTGTTTGATAACGTCAAAGTCACAGTCAGCATAAAGAGATAGAGAGAATGACAGACATAGAGAGACGGAGAGTCCTATTTTCTTACCGACTGCGACGACTACCGCAACCGCTATTGCCTCCGCTACCGCTTACGATACCGCCTCCACTACCGCTAACACTACCAATACCACCACCAATACCACTACCGCTACAATTACCATTATCACTACCAATACCACACCCACAACCACTATAACTACCACTACCACTGCTGCTAGCACTACCACTACAACTACCGCAACCACAACCATTACCACTAGCACATCCACTACCTCTACCACTACCACCACCACTATCACTACCACTACCACTACCACTATAGCTTCCAATACCGCTACCACTACCAAACCACAACCACTACAACTACCGCTACCGCTACTGCTACCGTCACCATTACCACTACCACTACCGCTTCATCTTCCAATACCACAACCACTACAACTACCGCTACCTCTACTACTACCGCTAACGCTTCCGCTACCACTTCCACAACCAGTACCACTACCACAACCACTAAGACTAACACAACTACTACCTCTACCACCACCACTACCACTAACAGTACAACTACCACTACAACTACTGCTACCTCTACCGCTACCATAATCACTACCCTTACTGCTATCACTACCGCTATCACTACCGCTACCACTACCACTACAACTACAACTAACACCACCGCTAACGTAACCATTACCATAACCGCTTCACCTACCACTACCACAACCAGAACACTTACCACTACTACTACAACTACCAATACCATTACCGCTACCGCTAGCACTATCATTACCACTACAACTACCACAACCACAACCACTACCACCACCACGACCATTACCACTACCACTACTACTACCATTAACAATACAACTAACAGTACCGCTACCTCTATCTCTACCACTACCACTACAACTACCACAACCACAACCACTACCACTACCACTACCACTACCACTACCGCTACCGCTAACACTAACACTATTACTAACACTATAACTACCGCTACCACGTCAACAACCACTACAACCACCACTACCACTACCAATTCCGTTAGGGCTACCACTACAACTAGCACAACCACTACCACTACCATAACCACTACGACTAACACAACATCCACCGCTACAACAACCACTACTACTACAACTACCACTACAACTACAAATACCACTACAACTACATCGAACACTGCCACAACTAACGCTACCCTAACCACTACCGCTACTTATACCATTACCGCTACCACTACCACTACCGCTACCGCGAACTCTACCGCCAACTCTACCACTACCACTACCCCTAGCACTAGCACTAGCACTTCCACTAACACTTCCACTTCTACCACCGCTACTGCTACCGCTACTGCTACCACTACCACTCCCACAACCACTACCATTACAGCAACTACTACTACCACTACCACTACAACTACCGCTACCGCTACTACTAACACAACCTATACCACTACCATAACCACTACGGCTAACACAACAACTACCGCTACAACAACCACTACCACTACCACTACCATAACCTATACCACTACATAACCACTACAACTACCACTACATTTACAATTACAACTACCACTACCACTACCATTACCACTACCACTACCACTACCACAACCACTACCACAACCACTACCACTACAACTACTACTACTACCACTACAGCTACCACAACCACAACCATTACAACTACCACTAAAACTACCACTACAATTACCACTACCACTACCACTACCACTACCACTACAACTACTACAACTACCACTACAGCTACCACAACCACAACCATTACAACTACCACTACAATTACCACTACCACTACCACTACCACTACCACTAACGCTACAACTACAACTACCACTACCACTACAACTAATACTACTACCACTACCACTACCACTACAACTACCGCTACCACAACCACTACCACCACCATCATTACCACTACCACTACAACTACCACTATCAATACTACTACCACTACCAATACAACTAACAGTACAGCTACCGCTACCTCTACCACTACCACTACAATTACAACGAACGCTATCACAACTAACGCTACCACAACCACTACCACTACAACTACCGCTACTTCTACAAATACCGCTACTACTACCGCTACCGCTACCGCGAAATCTACCACTACTACCCCTAGCACTAGCACTACCACTTCCACTACTACTACCGCTACCGCTACCATTATCACAACCACTAACACTACTACTACCGCTACCATTAACACTACCATTACTACTACCGCTACAACTACCACTTCCACTACCACTACTGCTACTTCTACCACTACCACAACCACAACAACTACCACTACAACTACCACTACAACTACCGCTTAAACAACCACTACCACTACAACTACCATTACCACAACCACTACCACTATAACTACTACTTCTCCTACTACTACCACTACCACTACAACTACCGCTACCAAAACCACTTCCACCACCACCACCATTTCTACTACCACTACAACTAACACTACCGTTACCGCTACTACTACCACTTCCACTACAACAACGATTACCACGACCACTAAAGTTAGAGCTACCACTACAAATATCACAACCACTACCACTAACATAACCGCTACGACTTACACAACAACTACCGCTACAACTACCACTACCACTAACACTCCCACTACAACTACTATTACCACTATCACTACAACTACCGCTACCACAACCACTACCACCACCAATAACATTACCACTACCACTACAACTACCGCTATCATTACTATTACCACTACCACTACAACTAAAACTACAACTACAACGGAATCTATCAAAACTAACGTTACCACAACCACTACCACTACCGCAACCACTACTACTATCACTACCGCTACTGATACCACTACCACTACCACCATCACTACCACTACCGCTACCACTACCACTACCACCACCACTACCACTACCACTACAATTACCAGTACCGCTACCGCTACCACTACCACTGCCACTACCACAACTACTGCCACACCAACAACCACTACCGCTACCGCTACCACTACCACTACTGCCACCACTACAACTACCACAACCACAACCACTACCTATACCACTACCACTGCCACCACCACTAACTATAACACTACCGCTACCGCTACAACTACCGCTACCACAACCACTACCACTACAACTACAACTAGATAGATAAATAGACACGCCCAAAGAGACGGAGATTCCTCTTATCTTACCTTGCGGGTGGTCAAGGATTCTAGAAAAGGTGCATGAGTTAAGTTCATAGTCAGCAGAGTGACCACTTCATGTTCAGCCAGCGCCTGCAATAAAAGGAGTTGCAATTCTCGATTAGGGGCCTTAATGAATCATCGCACCGGTTGCGTAGTCCGTAGCGACGCGGGCTATCAATTCAGTGGTTGTGAGTTCGAAACGCAGCTCGACTTATATTCTTTACGACGTTTGACAAAAGTCACTTTGTCAAGTGTCATTCGTCTTCGACCGTTGGGCTAACAGTTTATACGGAAAAGCAGACACTTACTCGGAAAGTATGTTGTGTTGAGTCCTGATGTTAGAAAAGCAAAAAAAAAAAGGAGTAGGTGAACTGGCCGACGTGATATGACTTAAAAAGCATCACCGCGATACTTTCCGACATACACAAGGATTGTTTTGCATCTGCAGTACTGGCACCAGACCAAACAACTGATGTGATAGTAAAAACTTAGAATTACAATGAGCATTTTATTTTTTGCTGTTACGCTTAAATTAAAAAGAAAATAATAAACACTAGATGGATTTTTTTATTTCCTTACAATGTATAATACCTTAAGTAAGTAGCATAAGCTTGTATCGATAGGGCTAAAGAAACAAAAACAAAAACATTTTTATCATTTTCACACAACCGTATAAACTGGAAAAAAGATATTGTTAACAAAAAAACAAAATATATTACACCAGTTATTTACGCTAGTGCCAGTAATCTACAGCAGTTGATTGTTAACAAAATTGAGCCTTCCCTCGAAAAACCAACATTATGGCCTCTGCGTGATTTATCGATACAGATCAGTCTGCGCAGTCCGTGCAGACGGATACAAGCCGACACATTCCGACTCAGGGCGATAGAGGTATAGAGTAATTATTCCTGAAACAGAAAATCCACGGGAGGCGAAAAACGTCTATCCGGGTAAGCTTGGGCTGATCCGGGTTGATACTTTACGCAGAGTCCACAATGTTGGTATTCTCGCTAGACGGCTCGATTATTGTAAATTGACACCTTGCTTAAAACGGATAACTTGCCTCGAGGTATTTAGTTTATTCAACAGTCATACTATCGTTCTATATATGTAGCTTGTTTAATTGGGGTTAACCACCGTTTTAACATTAGTTCAGTTATATCAAAAGGACCAGTACACCTACTCATGGACAAACCAGTACTAGAGCACTACGTCATGCTAACCGCGACTGGGGATCAAACACGGAACACCCGGTTTTAACTCCCCGTCGGTAACCACTCGAACATGACGGAGTCCTAATATCATTTTAGAGACACACACCATAATGTTTATTCCCGAGATCACAGCGGTCATTTCCAAGTTTTCATTTTCCATGACGTGACTTAATCTTGGTTGAAAATGGGGTAAAATTACAATGCAAATCCCAAACACACCAATTGTCAAAGGGACATAACAACGGTTTTTAGGTTAATCAAGGATACATATACTGTTGAGAGTTATTTCCCTTAATGAAAAGCATTTATAAATTTATTTGACAACATGAATAATAGCCAATCTGTATATAGAGTTGGCATTCCTGTCGACCAGAAAATTCTAAAGACACGCAGTCAGGTGCGTAGCTTTGCAATAATCAATGTGTAGGCTGTCTCGTGAGAAAAATCAACATTGTGAACTCAGCCGGGTCAGCCTAAGCATGCCACACAGGCCTGTCCGGATAGACACTTTTCGCCTCCTGTGGATTTTCTATTTCAGGAATAACTACTTTATACATTTATCCACCTAAGACGGAATGTGTCGGCCGGATCTGTCGGCGCGGACAGCGCAGGCTGATCTAGTCGATACATTACGCAGGTGTATATAGCCGCAGCTGTATTTTGGGGGCATTTTGAGAACAAATGTGTAGGCACGTGCCTACAGTGGTGCCTACAGGGGGCTACGACCCTGGCCGTGATATATATCTGAAATTCGACTTGATGACGCTTTTCAGACAGCGACTGTTGAATGCCCAATGTGCATACATGTAGCTCGGTAAATGATCGGAACCCGGCCGGGTAGCTCAGTTGGTAGCGTATCTGACTTGTGATCTGTAGGTCACGGGTTCGATACCCGGTTGAGGCGAACATTCTTTCGGGCGATTTTTCCCATTGCCTCTCACCTCTGATTTCTGTGAGAAAGTAGTCAGTGGCTTCGAAAAGAATGTTGTGCAAGTACTGGTGTGGGAAAGCCAGGAAAACATGGGTAGGTGCACTGACCGCCGTGATATGACCAAAGCTGTTGAAAGCGGCGTTAAACTCCAAACAAACAAACAAACAAATGATCGGAATATCGCAATCGTAAGGCTAGGTTATTTAAGGTCACTGACCTATATGTGTCAGGACTAGTATTCGCTTTATTTTTGTCTAAACGACGTTTCCAACATGAGTTCAATTATAAAACGACGTCGCCCGTTTGCAAATTCCTGACGCTAACTACTCGACCACTTTTAACTATACAACAAATTTTCTAAGGTACGTACCTCTGCAAATAGGAAGCTGCTATCCGAATAATTCGACCATGTACTGAAGACGTAATAAACAGGAAACCAAATCATGTCATTTTTGAATATGCCAATTCTCATGAATGCTTTTAACATCGAAATCGACAAGGCTGTGTAAAAAATAATACAAAGAAAAGTTAGATGCAGCTAAAAAAAATCTAAGGTACGTACCTCTGCAAATAGGAAGCTGCTATCCGAATAATTCGACCATGTACTGAAGACGTAATAAACAGGAAACCAAATCATGTCATTTTTGAATATGCAAATTCGCATGAATGCTTTTAACATCGAAATCGACAAGGCTGTGTAAAAAATAATACAAAGACAAAGTTAGATTCAGCTAAATATTAACTGTTGTATGCATAATATATGAGCCGTTCCATGAGAAAACCAACATTGTGGACTATGCGTAAGGTATCTTACGGCAGCTCTAAAGGGACACACACATTTTTATAAATTACATACGAATTCTTTTTTTATCTCGTGCGCACGAGATACTATGTCGTGGTAACGAGGCAGCTCTAAATGGACACACACACTTTTTGTTTTATCTCGTTCGCACGACTTAGTATCTCGTGCGCACGAGATACTATGTCGTGCGAACGCGATACTATCTCGTGCGCACGAGATAAAAAAAAAAAACACGTATGTAATTTATAAAAATGTGTGTGTCCCTTTAGAGTTGCCGTAGTATCGACATAGACGCCGCTTTCAACAATGTTTCAGTCATATCACGGCAGCGAGTTCACCTACTCATGTGTGTCCTGGATTTCTCACAGGACGATTTTCCAAGCAACTGGCTGCTTTTCCATATAGACTATTAGGCCATAGGTGGAAGATGAATGACGCTTGTCACAGTGTCCTTTGTAAAACGTCGGACAGAATTTTGGCCGAGATTGGGGTCGAGCTCACAACCCCTGGATGTATTGCGGTGAAAGAGATATATGGAATAATTTACCTGGATAACCGTTGTCCACCAACGTTTGAGACAGATCAGGTCGAAAGTCTTTGTAGTCGAAGTACATGCCATTAATTAACATTATTGCATACATTGTGTCGGGTATCTCGTAATCGTCTAACTTCCTTAACACATCTACCACCCATTTGATTCTCTCGCAAGCTTCTTCTTTCTGAAATCAAATTGCATATATCGTCATAAATACTATACAAACATGAATTGGTTACAGAACAGAACACAACCTTTATTATCTCAAACCAGAGAGAGAGAGAGAGAGAGAGGGAGAGAGAGAGAGAGTGAAAGAGAGAGAGAGAGAGAGAGAGAGAGAGAGAGAGAGAGAGAGAGAGAGAGAGAGAGAGAGAGAGAGAGAGAGAGAGAGAGAGAGAGAGAGAGAGAGAGAAAGAGAGAGAGAGAGAGAGAGAGAGAAAGAGAGAGAGAGAAAGAAAGAAAGAGAGAGAGAGAGAGAGAGAGAGAGAGCGAGAGAGAGAGAGAGAGAGAGAGAGAGAGAGAGAGAGAGAGAGGAGAGAGAGAGAGAGAGAGAGAGAGAGAGAGAGAGAAAAAGAGAAGACAGACAGACAGACAGACAGACAGACAGACAGACAGACAGACAGACAGACAGACAGACAGATTGTATTTTTTTGAAGATATCGTATAGTATTAGACTGTATCAATATGCACACCAATCTCATTCCACTCTATGTTTAGAGTGTGGTATGTACGTAGTCCATGGTAAACTTGGGGTCAATAGCTAATATGCATACTACACATTCATTAACATTAACATGGATTTCCTCATTAAATTGGCAGATCTAATTGATTTCCAGACGTTTTCAACAAAACCGGATTTTCAAAGCTCCTAGTTGGCTTCAGCTCTTTGAGTCGATAATACTTGATTTAACTGTCCGGTTCAATAATCATATTTTCATTTTAGAGAATTTTCACATTTTTGTCTCGATGTTTTCAAAGTCGTCAACTGCAGATGTGTTGTACGTGGGAAAGGGTTAACTGATTGTTTTCCATGACGCACACATGAGCCGACACGCGAACAAACTATCGGTATGGTCCGCGCAGGCTAAATCGGACCGACATATTACGTTTCAGGGGGGTAGAGGTTAGCAGTTATCAACTCCAAAGGAGGCGAAACGGGTCTGACTGTGTTTGCTTGCGCGGCATGCTCAGGCTTTACGCAAAGTTCATACTGAGGGTTTTCTCACGGTATGGCTCATATTGTAAAATCGGGCACGATTTAACGAAACCAGACATTCGCGAGTTTGCGATCAGCAACGTTTTGGTCACGTGTGCCTCCATAACCGTGGAAACATCTAGGTTGTATTCAGATTTACCTAACAAAATAATTGATAGCAGGTTGTTAGCCGAATTTACCAAAGAACAAGCATATCTGGGT
Source organism: Serripes groenlandicus (assembly GCA_031761405.1). Lineage (NCBI taxonomy): Eukaryota > Metazoa > Mollusca > Bivalvia > Cardiida > Cardiidae > Serripes > Serripes groenlandicus. The sequence goes on from JASEVX010000014.1 coordinate 40,947,326, forward strand.
CCACGGTAAGTTATCTAAATCACGATACCCCACTCATTAATGAATTATGATGTAATATGCAATTTCATTACAGTTAAGCAAACCGACTAAAGGACGATTTGTATGTGATGTAACTCTGTAAGATGAACGTGTGCGCTTTGGCAAAACACATTTCGTAATCACACCTGATCTCTCAGCGTGATCTCTCTTTGTCGTAAAACAAGCGCTAAGCAAACTCCCAGTGGTCACCCAAGGGTCTTTCAATGAGTGCTTAATAAGCGTTCAATGGACGCCAAGGTCGCCAAGGTCGCCAAGGTCGCTCAAAGATCTCTATAGATGGCAATGGAAGTTGGAACAAATATTGCATTTTGAACTCACAACGAGAGAACAAGTATCTCCAAAGCATTTACACATAAACGTATATTTCAGACGCTCTCTCGTCTCCCAACGGTCTGCGTGCGTGTAAAAAGGGGCTGGTGTTTATGCGGGGGATTAATCTATACTGAATACCTCCGTATATTGTCATGCCCAGCTTTCAGGAAGTGTAAATTCGTAAATTTTGTGTGCTGCCCTCTGTTTTTTCGAAATTGACAATTTTTCTTGATTGTCCAGGGATCAGTTAAATACATTTCACAACAAGCTAAACAGTATGCACATTATACAAAGTAAACGTACACAATGTAAAATGTTTTAATCCATGAAGTTGTATACATAATTCAGAAATTTAAGTTAGACATAAGGATCTTAAATGGGTTTTTTAAATATATGGAAAACGAGTAGCTTAAAAGCGAGTAGCTCAAAAACATTTTGAAAAAATCCCTGCAATGAAAAATACGGAAATACGGCTGTCGTGCATCGTCAACATTTTCCCTTGTTAACACTCTACAGGCTACATTTTGCATCGGATCTTCATGAAAGTTTATCAGAACATTCATCTCCATTAAATATTGGACAAGTTCGAAACTAGGCCATTTGAGGTAAAAACTAGGTCACTAGGTCAAATTGAAGGAAAATCTTGTTAACACTTTAGAGGCCACATTTTCAACTTGATCATGCTGAAACATTATCAGAATGTTTGTCTTGATGATGTAAGTCAAGTTCGAACATGAGTCATGTCGGGTCAAAAGGTAGGTCACTAGGTCGAATTGAAGGAAAAGCTTGTTAACACTCTAGAGGCCGCAATTTTAAGTTCGAATATGGGTCACGTTAGGTCAGAGACTATGTCACTAGGCCAAATTGAATGGAAATCTTGTTAACACTTTGGAGACCTTATTTTCGACTTGAGCATGTTGAAACTCTATCAGAATGTTTGTCTTGATGATATGTAGGTCAAGTTCGAACAAGGGTCATGATGGGTCAAAAAGTAGGTCACTAGGTCAAATTGAAGGAACATCTTTTTATACTGTAGAAGCCACATTTTTCGCTAGGGCAGCTTGAAGTTTAGTCAAAATGTTTATCTGTATGATACCTAGGCCAAGTTCGATTATGGTCAATACGGGTTAAAAACTAGGTCACTAAGCCAAATTGAATGGAAATCTTGTTATCACTCTAGAGGCCTTATTTTCAACTTGAGCATGTTGAAACTTTATCAGAATGTTTGTTTTGATGATATGTAGGTCAAGTTCAAACAAGGATTATGATGGGTCTAAAAGTAGGTCACTAGGTCAATTGAAGGAAAAGCTTGTTAACACTCTAGAAGCCTCAATCTTTGCTTCGCAGTTTGTCAGAATGTTTGTATTAATGATATCCATGTTAAGTTCGAATATTGGTCACATTGGATCAGAAACTAGGTCACTAGGCCAAATTGATAGACAATATTGTTAACTCTGTAGAAGCATCTTTTTTGGCTACAGCAGCTTGAAATTTAATTCTATATATTCTATATAAATGATATCTAGGTTTAGTTTGCATATGGGTCATGCCGGGTTAAAAACTAAGTCACTAGGCCAAATTGAAGGAAAATCTTGTTAACACTCTGGATACTACATTTTTAAGTTGAGCATGTCGAAACCTTATCAGAATGATTTTCTTGGTGATATTTAGGTCAAGTTTTAAAATGGGTTATGTTCGGTCAAAAAGTAGGTCACTAGGTCAAATTGAAGGAAATTCTTGTTAACACTCTAGCGCGAACATCCCCCGCATTTAAGTACTTTCAGTACTTTGATTTTTAACTCGGGGACAATGCACATGCGTTATGTAGCCGTGCTATAACTGAAATACTATTAAAAACGGCATTAAACATATAATACAATGTCAAAAAGAACTGGAACTACTTACAGAAAGCTTTTTCAAACGCTTGTACTTTTCAGCATACGGATTAGGCTTAACATCTGTGGTCTTAGCTTCGCCATATTTCTCATCTTTAGATGATTCCTTTGATTCTCCTTCATTTTGTGTATCTTTGTTCTTTCCACTTTCAGTTTTATTCGTAGCCTTATCAGTACCAACTGTCTTATTCTCACTTGCATTATCACCCTTGCTAGTAGAATCACCAGAAGTATTGTTCTCTTTCGTATCTTTCTTATTTGTGTCTGGCGTATCTGTTGCGATTTGCAGTACGTTTTTTCCTTCTTCTCTTACTTTATCATCTAACGTTTTAGTTTCGTTATCAGATTTACTTTGACTTCCCGATCCATCTTTAATGTCTTTAATTTTATCATCAATGTTTGGTCCACTTTTATCGACGTTCTGCATAGTGGTGTCCTGTTTGTCTGCCTTTTCAGAACCGTTAATTGAACTAGCGTTGGTTTTCGCAAGTTCTTTTATGTCATTTTCTTTTTGTGTTATTGTGTCTACCTGTCTCTTCTGCTTCTTGCGATGAGTCTTATTGCGTTCTTTTATCTGTTGACCTGCAGATTCATCAGATGTTCCTACGCGTCTGCCATTGGCAACTGTTGGTGACGAAGGCTGCTTACTCTCGGAAATATGTCTCCCATCACTAGTCTCTACTACCGTTTGTTCATTTGTAGATGTCGGCTTCCGCAGCCGTGTCGATGAATTGAACATATTCGTGCAGACTCTGATTTATAGCTGCTGAATAAAATTACGGATTCCATAAACTTATATTACATGTATGCACTTATTATAGCACAATTAACAGAATTGGAAGGTTTCATGGATGCCCAAACGTCAGTTAAGACGTTTGATGGAATAAATGTCTGCCTGTTTTATACGAGGTGGTGGTAACTTGTATATGTTGTATTATACGGTCCATTAAAGACAAGAAAATCACATTTCTTGAGTACCGAACTTCATCTTTCAATACACTAGCAATTTAATTTTGAAATTCATGGTTTGCTATAGCAGAATCCCCTGAACAATCGTTTTTAATTTCCATACAAACAATTGAAGAGCGATATATATCGATTGTAGCGGATGTAATTGATTTGGGTTTAACGCCATTTACAACAATATTTTAGTCATATTACGGCGACCAGTTCACTTACTCATGTGTTTCATGACTTTTTCACACCAGTACTCCACACAACAAACTTTCCAATCAACTAGCTGCGTTACCACATAGACTATTAGCCAATTGGTGAAAGACGAATGACGCTCGGCACAGTGACTTTTGTCAAATGTCGGAAATAATGTTTGCTGAGCAAGGGTTCGAACTCACAACCCCTGGATTGACAGCCCGCGTCGTTACCGACTTATCTACCGGGGCTCGGCTGAAGCGGAGGTCAACGTCTGACCAGGTTTTAAGGACTCTTGCCATGCCATATCGGGATTTCCTCTAACATATAGTTAAACGTCATTATCCACCTATTTCAAATCAAAACATCATTCTCATCGTCAATAAAATCATTTTATCATCATCATCATCATCATCATCATCATCATCATCATCATCATTATCATCATCATCATCATCATCATTATCATCATTATCATCATCATCATCATTATCATCATCATCATCATCATCATTATCATTATCATCATCATTATCATCATCATCATCATCATCATCATCATCATTATCATCATCATCATCATCATCATCATCATCATCATCATCATCCTTATCATCATTATCATCATTATCATCATCATCATCATCATTATCATCATCATCATTATCATCATCATCATCATCATTATCATCATCATCATCATTATCATCATCATCATTATCATCATCATCATCATTATCATCATCATCATCATCATCATTATCATCATCATCATCATCATCATCATCACTAAACTAAACTAGTACTAAGGCCGTAAACGATTTGTTGTGATCAATGTAAAAAATATACCGTATTTATACTGGTTTATTTACCACTGTTTACTATATTTACGATGAACAGTCGATTGAAAAATTCTTCAACACGATTATAAACAGTGGAGTGTGTATTGCTGACTGGTTCTCGTATTGATAGTATCGATAAACTGGCAATCCGTCAATAGATACACCTTTTTTAATCGACAGCGTACCAGTATGTATAGATTTCTTTTACACCTCGGTGTTGTAGGGGAAGATTGTTTGATGATTTACTTCGCTTTCAAAAAGAATTCAGTTATATCACGACGTTTCCTGAGTAAGTTACCAGTACTACTGGTCTATTTATCCTGACACCAGCCAGTCAGTCGTAATGGTAACCCCGCAACCCTGAACGCCAACGTGGGTATAAATTACTTCTATTTTAAAGCATTTGCTATGGGCGGCCGGCCATCGAACTTGTGACCTCCCGCATCCAAAGCGGACGCTCTACCACTACACCAGCGGGGCGTTAAAATGTTAAGGGAGGTCGTGTGTTCGATCCCCGGCCGTGTCATACCAAATAATTAGGAAATGCTAGTAACGACTGTCCCTCCTTGGTCTACAGGATTATCGTTTTAGTTTTAGACTCGTTCGCTTTTATCATTTTAAATGGACGGGTAGTGGCGGTTACTTACCCAGGAAACGCCGTGATAAAACATATAGTGAAAGGGACGTTAAACACTATGCAAACACACATACCAGTCTATAGCACTGACAGTTTAATTTGTCGTCTGCTGCAGAATTGTCGCATGAGGGAAAGGGTTAACGTTGACTATCAATATATATATCTTTTTTTCCTCTATAAATTTAAGATTTTATAAAAGCACACACATGAAATTCACAATAAAGTGGTTATGAGATTAAAATTATCATTCATACAACCACATACACACACACACACACACACACACACACACACACAATCACATTTTTACACGTCAACCTCACACATGGAAAATAACTGTCAGAAATGTATATTATTTACATATAATACGTCCCATGGCTAATCTAACCTCTAAAATAGTAATTGCCGCGGTATAATAGAGATAAATACTTACACTAGTTGCTGCATACTTAAAGCGAAAGCGAAAATATAGTTGAATAATTTATGGAACGTTTACGTGCTATGAAAAACAAAATTCATATTTGATTACAAGTTTCCAAGCATGGTAGACAAATCTGAAGCAGAGCTTTATGGAAACATCTTATCGATCTCCAATAACAGAGTAAAGCGGATTACAAGGGGTGCCGAGCAGTATATCTACATAGTTATAACCATCAAGGTTATACAATATACGTGGGATATCATGACCAAAATGTTCCGTAATTATACTGTTAAATTTAAGTCTAGCTGTGGAATTAAAATGACAGTTCAATATTACCTGAAACGTAAGTTTTGAAAATACGTTTGAACTTCTGCATTTCAAACATTCCGTTTTATAGTACATAATAAAAGCGACTAGATGAGCTAGAGATGAACATTATTTTAGCATGCTTTGATATTTCAATGCGAAATTCTATATGGCCGATGGTAAAAACAAGGATGGATTTGTCTGTACAGTGCGAAGTCTACTTCAGCAATATTACGTTCCCACTCATATACATAATAATTATAAATTTTGTTTAAATACAGCTTTTTTCACGATGACTTACAAAGAAACTTCCCAGTTTATATGTACACATCAACAATGTACCGTAGACTAGATCGTATTTGTGCAAAATTGTAAAAAATGTCAACAACGAATCCAATTGTCGATGCACCTGACATATATAGGAATACAGGCGAGTTAAAAACATAGTTTTAGCAGCCGAGTCTTTAACCAGTGTACAGAACTGCCCAAGTAATTTTAGTTTCCTCTTTCTATTTCAGATTTGATTGGCAGGCATGAAATGAGACCCAGGACAACGTTTGTCCTGGATCTTAAGTGCAGGCCCTGAATATGTTTCAAACACAGGCGGTGTGAACGCTCTAACAATATCATATCATTGTTTGAAAAGGAATCAATTCAGTCCCAAATAGTACTTTCCGAAGAACAACTGCTTTATATATCTTCTTACTAGTGATCGGGTTAAATTCATTGACATGTAACCCATCTTTGCTGATGCCGAAAAAGGTTTATTGGTAACATAATTTCCAATGTACCAGGTTCTGTTGCTTTTTCTAAATGCATTTTTTAAATCGTTCAATACTACTACCGCACACATATCGAAACTGTCCTGGTACCTCCATCTTCATGAATGCGTATAACAAATACTGATCATGAATTGTAATGCCCATGGCGACAAAGCAAGAAGAGTCATATCGTCTGTAAATGAATGTGAGCAAAAGTCATAATTGCTTATCTTAAGCCCTAAATTACTTTTTTAAAATTAAATCATTGATGTAGCACAGATATAAAAATTAGGACCAGACTCCACCCTGTCTTGTTCCTTGTAAAACTGGGAACCAGTCTGAGCAGTGACAAGCGTGTACAACTCGGCTATATATTTCTTTGTGCATGGCAATAACAGTTTTAAGTAGAGTAATGTTAACACCTAATTGATGTAACTTATATATCAGCCCACCATGCCAAACTCCGTCAAAAGCATGACGAGCATACAACATGTATATAGTTAACTGTTCTATTCACGACAAACATGAAGGCTATCTTTAACTATTAGTAACGTCATCATACAGCCCATGTTTTTGTAATGAAGGAGAGGCGTAGAAATACAGTTTTGCAATCTCTTTAACAAAGTCCTTTCATAATGTTTTAAGATTGAAGAAGATAATGTAATGAAATTATAGTTGTTTGGTACATCTTTGGGCTTTCCGTTTCCTTCGTGCAATGTAATGAGTGTACCGTATTTTAAACTAACAGGCATATAGGAGAATCAATATTATAAAATATATATCAGCGTTAAGTAGTGATGTAAGCATTGTACCATCGTAAATAATGTGTTCATTATAAACGTTGTCTGGACCACATATTTTAACGTTTTGCTACACATTAATCGCTGCCAAAATCTCATTTAACGAAATCTCATCCTTTGTATTAATCAAAGGGTTACCCATACCTTTTAAATTTCAGTGAAGTGAAGTAAATTAATCCCCCCATGCTACGGCAATTTGTTTGGAGTCCCTTAATACTGAATTGCTGAAAGGAACGTAATCGATTCCAATTACACAATTCGCGTTTGACTGATTTGTATGCAACATAAAATCCGAACGTATGACCTCTAGGCCTTCCTTCATCAATCCATGCATTTCCTTTACATCTCATGATATAATGGAATTGCTTAAAGTTATATCACGGCGTTGCCTGGGTAAGTTACCAGTACTACTGGTCTATTTATCCTGACGTCAGCCAGTCAGACGTAATGCTAACCCCGCAACCCTGAACGCCAAAGTGGATATCAATTACTACTATTTTAAAGGATTGAGTATGACCCGGCCTTTGATCGAACCCGCGACCACCCGCACGCTAGGCGGACGCTCTACCACTACACCACCGGGGCGTTAAAATGTTAAGGGAGGTTGATAAGGGCTAAATATCGAAGTCAAAGTAAGATAAAATAATATCGGAAACGTTGATAATGTTGTTTTTTTTACCATTGTTATTAATGTCATTTGGGTCTATAATAATAAGACTTTATTCATAGATGGTGACTCATTTAGTAATTGGCTATTTTACAATGAAGCTATCTTGATAGCTATCATAAAAGATATGCAATGATGAAACAATTAAAAAACCCATCCTCAAAAATCTCAACTAACCCACACTCCCCCTTAAACAAACAATATCAATCCCCCCCACCCAACACATCAAAAATGAAAACGTCATATATGATACAGAAGCGTCAAAAATAAACAATTGTAAATACTGTATCAACGTTTTAGGTAATACATGGAAGTAAAGTGTTTGTTGAAAAACAAGTTACCCACATGTACTGCGACTGACTTTCTAAAGGTAATACATCTCATACAACAGAATGACATGGAATTGCATTTATTTGTACTTGAGAGTAAAATAATAAAGGAAGAAAGACTCCTGATTCACAGAGGATGACGTTTTGATACTATGTGGTGCATAATTGCACATTTAAATTTTGTAAGAATTGAAAGGGACCTCATGTTTGAAAGTATGGCATTCCATATATGTACACCAAAAAAGTGTAGGCTTTTTTGTTATAGTTCTGTAGATGGTTTCGGACAAGACTGGATATTATTTCAAATTCGCTGCCTGAACACGCTCAATGTGTTCTGATATAGATACAACATTTGAGTCACGTGTCTTAATACGTCTGGGTACAGTAAAGACTAAGGCGAGCTTGTGCATACACACAGTCTCACCAGGACAGTCACTTTCTGTCTACGCTTAGTTTCATTATAGAAACATTTTTACAAAAATAAAATAATTGAACTGTTGTCCAATTATTGTTTACATCAATTTACCGTTAGAAAATCTCTGTGCGCAGAGTCAATAATACCTCACATAGGTAGACGTGGCTAAAACAAACACATATACAATTCCAATTATATTGTAAAGAATAAAAGTGGGAGTCACATTTAAGCTATCAAGCAGTTTTAATACATGTATACAATTATAGAATCCGAGTTCTAACCATTAGACAACTTGATATTGAAAATGGAGACAATATCAGATATGATGACCTATACAATGACATTACCTTTTGCACTGTTTTTAAGTCAGTGCCAGTGTTGAGAACTATATATAAAACACATAAATGTACATATTCGTGTATGGTATCTTCTATTAACTAACACAATTACTTACACACTCTTAATTCAAGTTCCAAACAATAAACAACTTCATAGTGAAAAAAGGAGACAACATAAGATATGATGAACTATACTATAGTATTACCTTTTGTTCTGTTTATTATTGACAACTACATATAACAACACATGTACATATATATTAACTAACACAATTACACTATTATATACACAATCTTAATCCAAGTTTTAATAAAAATACAATTTTATAGTGAAAAATGGAGACAACATGGGGTATAATGAACTATAATAAAACATTACCTTTTTTACTTTTCACTGCTTGAATAAGATGTTATCCTTTTATTAATCGGTACTTGAGTGTTGGTATCTATACGTAACAAAACACGTACGTGTTCGCGTGCTTTGTCTTTCAACTTTGGCTGTAACTAACTCAGTCTTCTATAATCTAATTTACAAGTAATATACCACTTATAATTGAAAAAAGAATCAGACAAATTAAGACACATGTATAACGAACTATACTTAACTATCTATTACAACATATTTTCACGTTTTATTAGTCAGAACCAGTATTGACAACTAGCATAACAGATCCATGGTTTCTTTTCTATTAAATTACATCATAATTATCCTAACATAATCAAAACACCATGTTGGTGTTGAAAAAAATCAAACCAATTGCGATGTAAGAAAATTGAGATGTAACGAACTATACTTTACTATTTATTACAACATGTTTTCACGTTTTATTAATCGGAACACATCCATGTATTCTCTTCTATTAACTAACATCATTATTAACCTAACATAATCAAAACACCACGTTGTTGTGGAAATATATGAGACAAATTGAGATATAACGAACTAAACTTTACTATTTAGTACAACATGTTTCCCCCGTTTATTAGTGAGTATCAGTGTTTACAACTAGAATAACACATCCATGTAAAATCATTTTTAAGATGATATGAATAGCAATATTAATGAATAGCAATATTAATTCACTATATACAGACGTTCAAGAAAACATATCAAATAACTGTGACCCAGATGTTTTAGTCAAAGGTTTTACAGACTACTTAACTTAAAGCGGAGATAATTATTTTAAACAAACCTACACCTCAAATAACCAATCCCAATTTCAAAACGTACGCAATGAACATATAGAATGGTTCGACGCGGAATGTAAACATAAAAAATATAATTACCAACAAGATTTGTGTGTATATAATTTAGAAATAACGGACGAAAATAGAATATCATTTCATATCTAAACGTAAAGAATACAAAATATACTGCAAATATTCAAAGCAAAACTATAAAATTCATTTTGCTCGATCTTTACAAGAACTAAACAATAAGAAACCACGGGAATTCTGGAAATAATTTAAATAAAAAAATATCCCCGACGTTTCGGAAAACATTGATAAAAGCTCGATTTACGAGTATTTCAAAACAATAATTTCTCGATTCAATCAGTAAGAGGACAATGAGTGTATGGAATTTTTGAATAATTATTACAAATCTGATAACCAAGATGCAGGTAGCAATGGAGATTAAAAGAGCTTATTTAAATTTAAATATCAATAAAGCGTGTTCACTAGATACTATTATATATGAAATGTTTAATAAGAGGGTATCGATATTTTGAAGCAGCCTTTAGAATTATTATTTAATGATATATTAGATAAACCAACATTGCCTAAATCGTGGTCACGTGGCGTTATCATCCAAATATTCAAGAAGGGAGATAACTCCGAACCAAACAATTATAGAGGGATAACCCTTACCAGTTGTTTCGGAAAATTGTTTATGTTTTAATGAGCGAATCAAACAGTCGTCAGTACAAAATGATGTACTTACAGACGCTCAGTTTGGTTTTAGAATCAAATACAGCACAACTAACCCTATATTCCTGTTAATGCTTTCATAGAAAAACAATTACAAAATAAAAAGAAACTTTATTGCTGCTTTGTAGATTTTAAGAAGTGCTTCGATTCAATTTACCGTAATGGCTTGTGGTATAAACTTATTGAACAGGGTATTAACGGTAAACTATTCAAGATTATACGTTCTATGTACGATGATATAAAACTTTGCGTGAAACATTTAAACAAGTTATCGGACCTATGTGAATGCAATGTCGGTTTATTGCAGGGTGTGGTCAGCTCACCTATTTTATTTTCACGTTTTCCTTGACGATATAAGATTTTTTCCTAAAAAATAACGATAACCCGGGCCTCACATTAGATAAATTAAATATATACCTCTAAAAGAGAGGATCGCCTACATATGGAATTATTACACACATGTACGCAAGAACACACGCGTGCATGTACGCACTCATACATTTGCACGCGCGAGCAAACACGCTTGCTTATATATAGGTGAGTGTGGTTGATTATATATGTATAAATTATGTTTATGTTTGTATATGTATATAAATATATATGTATATATGTGTATGTCCATATAAGAGCGTATGCTTTGCATTGCATATCGGGGTGGATGTTCGGATCAACTACGAAGGACATCCTCACTGACACGTTCTGTTCAGTGTACGCGTGTGTATGGTATTTGTTGTTTTATCTTTGTTTCCATATGCACGCGTATATTTTGCTTTGCGTGTCAGGGGGAAAGGCCGGATCAACTACGAAAAACGTCCTCACAGACATGCTCTGTTCTGTTTGCGCATGTGTATGGTACGTATATGTGTTAATAAGCACGCCTATAATTGCTTTGCGTGTCAGTGGGGATGTCCGGGTCAGTTACGAAGGATACTCTCTCTGACATGCTCTGTTCTGTGTGCGCGTGTGTTTTGTTATATTTCGGAAATTAAAGACTACCGGAAAAGTATATTTATGAAGCAATATCGAATTGAATACATGAAACATTATGGTTACTTCCGCCTACAACATCTTCATCTATATTCTAATTGAAATTGAAATATTCTTATTCCATGACTATTTAACAAAAATAACATTTTGTTCAAGTCAGATGTAAATAAAGATTATGTTCTATTATGTTCTGTATTCTCTTCTATTAAGAAACATAACTATTAATCAAACATAATCAATACATCACATTGTTGTGGGAAAAATCAAGACAAGTTGGGATATAACGAACTATACTTTACTATTTATTACAACATGTTTTCTACATTGTATTAGTCAGAACCAGTGTTGACAACTAGCATTACTGATCAATGTATTCTCTTATATTAACTAACTTCATTATTATCCTCACATAATCAACACATCACGTTGGTGTGGGGAAAAAATTATACAATTTGAGATTAGTTTTTATTAGTCAGTTTCAGTGTTGACAACTCGCATAGTACGTTCATTATTACATTGATTGGCAAACAAAGGACAGTACTGTCCATCATGCAAACTATTCTCTGTTATTAACTAACATCATTATAATCACGGTCTTAATACGATCACAAATCAATACACACAAGTCTGGTATATATATATATATACATACATGTAGAATGTCTATCAAGCGTGTCTGGTCTGCAGATCGAAGCGGAATACGGGTATTGGAGAAAACGTGTAGTATATCATAATTATACCCTTTATGGCAATTTTCCGATATCGATTTTATTTAGACTTCGATTTTATACAAACGTCTTTTGTGAACTATTTACTGACGACCACGGACTCGGTGCGATGCATACTTAAATGAAATATCGATTTTATGTATTGTGTCGAATTGGATGACCGCGGATAACTGCACTAAACACAAATAGTTGAACAAACGTCGTTTATGTTCGTATTTCATTCGTTTATAGTGTATAACTAGCAAATATACACACGTCTTTATGCTTTTTTTTTTATTGTATAGTGCTTTACGCGGTTTTCATTTTTTTGTTTCCCAGTTATATCACTGAGTTTCCTAGGTAATTTACCAGTATTACTACTCCACTTATCCTGACACCAGCCTGTCAGTCGTAATGGTAACCAATTAACCCTGAGCGCCAAGGAGTGAAATCCGTTACTTTCATAATTTAAGTATTTGGTATAACTCGGGAGATCGAACCCGCGACCGCGACTGCTCGGAGTAGCTAAGCAAATATTAAACGCGGCCGTGTACGGCGAGCTTAGACTTTATACTAAGTAAAGAAATATCAGATATGTACTGTTTTTAAATTATGAAAAAATAAGATTCCATAGTTCATAAATCTTTTGCGAATCAAGTAGAGTATTCTTTCAATAAGAGCTGGAGCTCTTAGTTAAAAATAACACTTAATGACTTAGGTTACAATTATCTTTTACAAAATTACCATATACAATCTAATGACAAAAGCATGTTAAAACGGCGTATAGGAGACAATTGTTGGATCGCCGACTTTTGATTGACAGTTGACGTTAGCCAATCAGATCGCGTAATTCTAGAAACTAAGGAAGCACCGCCATTTTGCCCGACACGTTCAGAAATGTCGTAGATTTTAAAAAAAAGGTTGATTATGGTTAAACGGTGTTGCTAGGGAAAAGGCCAGGAAATGGATACGATTGTGCGCCAGGCAAGACAGTCAGTTCAGCGAGGGAAAAACTGAAGGAAAGGGGGAAAGCCAATCATTTGTACGTGTGTTCAAAGGTAATTTGCATTTTTCAACCTTTAACGTTTAATGTCAACAACGAAATCATTCATTGCAAAACGAAATAAGCTGACACGAGTGATTCGAAATACACACGAAGGTTAAATGAAGTCTATTTCGCCCACTTTATCTTCGTACAACGTTGAACAGAACGGTCGGTGGTCGGGGGAAAAGATTTCATTCACTCGTTTATTGTTATGTGGCGTTATGCAAGAGTATGAAGCACGTGAGGAGCATTTGATATATTTTACAAATGAAATAAATATGTGATATAATTGATTTCAGGGTTCACAATTTTGATTTGTGAGACTTCGTACCACTATAATTTCGTACAATTCTTGGCGACTTCGTACCACATTTATAATAATATTTTTTTTATTAGAGAGTGTCGATTATAGCAGACATCATAGGGTGAAAAACGGATGACAAACTTTGTATTACATGTATTATGAAATTTTATTCAATATTCAAAAAGTTATGTTTACATAAATTTATGATGAAAAACAAAAAGGCATATCACGGGGTCTTTCGACTTAGAGAGAGGTTGTCATAGCTAAGTGCAGGGAATGGGTCTGGGAACTTCAAACACAAATCAAACTATTCTGACATAATGTAAATTTATAACACACATACCACATGCAGACTTTTGAAATCACTAACAACCATTCCTGAACATTTTAGTTGAATTAGCAACAGGTTTAAATTCAACATGCTGTTTCTGATGTGTTTGTTTGTTCTTAACAATAACATTGTGTATTTTCATGTATGAGAAGTACCCAGACCTATTCCCTGCACTAAGCTATGACACCCTCACCCCAAGTAGAAAGCCCCCAGCAAGAAGACAACTCCTGTTTTCATGGAGTGCATCTAAGGAATTATCTTTGAGGGAATCAATGCAGATTTGTGAGTTAATATGTACACATCCACTGTTTATTATAATAAGTTATTATAATAAACAGTGGATGTGTACATTAATATAAGTAAACATGGTTTAGTCTGTTGCTTTTCTTATTGATATGTAAAGTGATCTTGATATAAGTGTTGTGTATACATGTACCTGTTTCCGCAGTTCAGTAATTACATTTTTTATAAATATATCTGGATAAGGCAGGTAAACACATTATGCAGAAGATATCACTGGCTTTTAAAATTTAATTAGTGGTAGCCATGACCTCAATTAACCAAATTAAGCAACTAGCTGAGTTTAAGAATAATTATGATTCTATAAATCTCTATTTACTTCATCACATATACATTAGTAAATAATTACTGTCAACACTAGAATGAATAGCATACATGTATAGGAAATCATGGAAAACTTAATTGATGAGTAAGTTATTCTTTTGCCACAATGTTTTTAAAATTAATATCGCTGCAAAGACATCAGAAAGTGTCTATTCATAGGAAAGAGTTTAAGTCAAGTCATGGGGTTTATACCCAGCATGGCAGAGTTGTCTAAATACTTGTGTACAGTACAAAAGTACATTTTTTTTTTTCGGACCTTAAAAAGCTAAAAGCATATATCAACTGAGCTTGAAATACAATTCAAATTATAACTAAACTAATCTAACAATACATATATATTAAACTAACATATATATTAAACTAATCTAACAATACATATATATTAAACTAATCTAACAATACATATATATTAAACTAATCTAACGATATATATATATTAAACTAATCTAACAATACATATATATTGAACTAATCTAACAATACATATATATTAAACTAATCTAACAATACATATATATTAAACTAATCTAACAATACATATATATTAAACTAATCTAACAATACATATATATTAAACTATTTTCACAAAAAACACATTGTTCATGAAACAACGCTTTTCCTCATGCAGATGCATGTTGATGCCTCTGCAGTGGCAGGCCATTGTAAACTTTTTGATCAGTATCTCCTTTTCACACAGTTTTTTGTAACTCTATTCATTTATCATACTCGTATAATTTGCATCTTAATACATTTTTCATGTTTGACCCAGTGCAGGAAAAAAATTACAAGTTGGTATTTCTGGTACTCTATAGGTTGAGATAAGCCTATCCATATGCTCTTCTTAGAACCTACACCAGTTGACAGAAGCATCAAACAATTTAGTTTCAGTAATTTGTTAACAGTGTAGATCTGGATCATACTGCAGGTGCAAAGGCTAATCTCGATATACAGTGTTCACACAAGTCAACTTGTACATTGAGAGAAAGGGCTAAATATAGTTTTCTTCTTTTGCCACGCATATTTCATAAGTTATCTTTTGAAGAACAGTGAAAAAGTGTCTGCAAGTGAGAAACATGCTGATTTAGTTTAGACTCTAATTTCTATTTACTTCAACACATAGTAAATAATTATTGTCAAAACCTGAATGAACAGCATATAATTATTACTTAATTAGATAAACATGGAAACCAAAATTAGACTGCACGGCAAACTGATATTGACTATGTTGTTTGCAATCAAAAACGTGTGTAACCCAGTTTCAACATATGATCATTTTACAGGGACCAGAGCAGTGAGTCAAGCATACACTCAAGTCCACCAATCACAGACTGCACAGATATCAATACAAGTCAGGGGTCTTTGGAAACACAGTATCACCACAGCTGTCCAGTTCCCTCGGCTTTACAATGGGCAGTGCATATGGGGGCCTGCATAAAATGATATGACATTTTTGTAATATGTGATTTGATGTTAACCCTTCCCAACACACAAGCAATCTGCAGCAGACTATTTTTGAATACATCTTGACAAAACCGGAAATCTTTCAATGAATGTTTAATATTTCAGTTGAGTTGAAAATATTGTCATAAAAAGAGGTATTGCTTATCATGAGCCATTTTATTCTTTTGCCACAATGTTTTCATAATCTGACTGACCCAGAGTTATCAATATGGGTATACATGTATATGATGGAAAGTGTTAAATATTTTTCAAGTTAAACTGAAGAACTCAGTGTGATTTATTTGTATCTATTAAGATTTTGACTATCTGAATATTTTGGCTATCTATTCAGAGAACCAGTCATTAATCGATGAGAAAGGCAAGCTTAAACAAAATTGCCACGACCCCTAAGGATTTATGATGTGTTGCCATTAAAATGCTAATTCACTGTAAATGGGAAAGCTGCTTCTACTAGTGAATCATATTTCAGCACTGCATTACTTACATACTAAAGTCACATTCATTGCTAATCTTTTACTGGTTTGTTTACCCAAGTATCAATGTGATTTGTTTACCCAGGGATCACAAATAAGTGAACAGTTGCCTTGATAAATTGAAATTTTGTTGAAAAAGGCATAGAATCCTAATAGAAGACATCACAATTAAATGAGAGGCTAAGGCTGACCCATTGAGGTGATCACATAGTGGTGTATGTGCACTTTGGCTTGTGGATAATGCATATACAATGTAGCAGATAGGGCTATGCTTTAACCATTTCAGGTGCAGGATATCACCAGCCTATATATTAGTCTTCCTGTAAAATCCAACAATTTTAAACTTGAGAAAAAAAATCCTATCTATTTAAGTAGTCAAAAAAGAATTTCAATAAAACCCTTGAGACATTTTGTTTGTATCAATCCTGAGTCCCATTGGGGAAAACTATTAAGTATGGTATGACCCATCCGTGGATCGAACCCTCGACCTCCTGCATTTACGGCGGCTGCTGTACCACTTCACCATTGAAGCTGACCATAAAGACATTTCTGGAATATTTCTTCACTCCATAAACCATATTATTACTGAATACTGTGCAAATATGTGAACAGTGTAGATCTTCATCAGAATGCATTTACATAGGCTGGTTTTGATCTTTTTTATTCATTTAAGCCAACTTGTAACTTTTCCCTAGCACTGCAATTATAATTATATTACTTTCATCCAAATACTCACCAGCAGTAATTTATTCATAATTTCCTGTTGTCAACAAATGAAGCAATATATTGGACCCCTTGGCTTATCCAACTGATTTTGCTGGTTATCTTTCAGATCCATCATCAATATTACTGTCAGAACATGTGCACACTGACCAGATAACCTGCAATGATTTAATGCGTTATATTATAGTGTTAAAAAATGTTTGTGTATATATTCTGAATATTCAATAGTGATAATAACATATTTGCTTTGTCCATATTTTGTTTAATAACCCTTTCCTACAACACACTTGCAGCAGACAAACATTGTGGAAGAAGGAGAATTTGTTCAATATGGTTACATTGTTTTCTGATATCGTCTGCCGCTGATGATGTTATAAAATGATGTTGTCAGATTGATCAAATGCATGTGGGAAAGGGTTAGCTTCCTCTAAGAGTTTATTCCATAGATTCATTAAACTTAAACAAAACATGTGGTTTTTTATTACTTTATATAGTATTCAATCATTAATATCTGAATCATTATACCAGATTTGAAATCATCCTGGAAAAGAGAGGAATTACACTCTACTATAGTAATTTCATATTTTGACACAATGTTTTCAACTTTAAATCAATATTTACACGATCATTTGTAGATATTGTTAATATTTTCCAATATATGTCTTCGAAAGTCGTAGATAAATTTCAACCGACTAGAAGTACAGTACCGATTACCAGTCAAGCTTGACAGATCAATATGTCGATCCCATTTATCTCTTCACACCTATATGAAAACGAAAATAGGACGAAGGGTCGATCCGTAACGGGGTCGAAAGCTCTGTAAACCATAAACATGAATATAATAAAACAAAAAGTAAATGTAAATCAAGAACAATTAATTAAATAACATGATTGTTTGTATTTACCCTGCTTTGCAACCGCAGTGTGCATCACGTATTTTCCCGTTTAATCTTCGAGGCTTATCGCTTACGCTGTCTCTGGTAAATATGTGCTTTCATGTGGACTCTTGTTCCAGCTCCAGGAGTATAAACATGACAGAGGCTTAACATTACAGTCTCTGTAAAAAGATGTAGCCCTCTGTTGTTTTCGAGGTATTGGCGAGTACGGCAAATAAGCGGACGAAAAATTATCCGCGACATCATTTAACGTTACGATGTCCGCCATTGTTGTTATTGTTTACAAATAATGTCGGGCTAGTTACCGTTGCTAATATGGGCGGAGCTAACTCGAAAATTGGCGATCCGACAATTATATACAAGTATGAGATGCAAAACTAAATTAATCAAATAACTTATAACAACAAACGAATGTCTACAAAAGCAATTTTTAAGACTTAGGCTATCCTCTCATCATCTGGAAATCGAAAAGTGAAGACATAATGGTATTATTATAGAAGAAAAGGTGTGCAAACTATGTAACTCTAAAGCTGTGGAAAGCGGATATCACTTCATGTCATGCTGTCCCAAATATACTGCTTTACGCAATAGGTTTAATCTATATCAAGTATGGGGCCCAATTTAGAAAAAAAAATTGTATAATGAAAACAAGGAATAAAAAGAAACTAATAAAAATACTTACAGAACACAATGAGTCCTAGAAAGGAAGATTTGAATGTTATACGAAGCTAATGTATATAATATTTATTTCCTCCAATATATGAAGATCATACAAAGATGAGCACTATGATACACACACAAAAAAGGTTATACACAACAACACAAATCTTAAAATTACCGCACTTATATCAGACTCAATGCCTATTATCTGATAGAAAAGATTGAAAACATGTCTGGAACAAAATAAATGCACGAAAATGAGTTTATATACTTCAGGTTTAAGAAATGTTGGAAATAAGAATGTTCTTATTGATAAATGCATCCTCATCTGCAATCCTTACACAATTTAATAACATAAATAATTCGGCAGCATTCCTGATGTGGTACAGGATGAGTATATATAAATAGAAATGTTAATCTATCCCCTCAAAACCAGAATACAGTTATATGTACAAAAAGAAAATCAGCCATAATCCTTCTTTTTTTTGTTCTATACATATTTTATGTATACATTGCTCTACAGCGTTGGGTCGAAGGTCAGGTTTGCTAGCGTTACATAATGGGCACCTGTTAACTCCGTCACTCACTAGTCAATGGGCGTACAACTTGAAATTCATACATGCCTACAGACACATGAAATATATACCTTTATTAGTCGCCGGGCAGAAGCCCGCGACTTCTATTTTTAATAGGTTTTCGGAAATCACATGGGAGGGCGGCTTATTATTAGAAAGAAACAAATCTAGATGATTTGAACATATTACAATTGTGGTTGTTTACGAACACTAATAAATGACACATCTAAAATGAAATAAATATTCCGATTTTTTAATGTTTGCAGTTTTTTTTATTTCACTCGCATTTAAGTTTTTTGTCTTATTTACGAAGACAAAAGTGGTCTCTTCAAGACGTGAACCAACACCCACTAATGCAGACTCTTATGTGTCATCATTGAGGTCAATTTCGGATTCTCCTTTTAATAGCAATTTTAACTTACTAAATGTTGTTTTCATGTTCAAAGAGATGTCTTGATTTGTGTAGAATTCATTTAATAATGTTAATCCATGAATATCTAAAGTAGGAACTGTTTCTAAGCTAAATATAGACCCTATTCTGTTGTGTAGTTTCGTGACCTTTAACATCGATTTTCGCGCATGCGCATTTCGATATGAAAAAGCGAGTGATATTATTTTATTTTAGACAAGTACAAGACGAATGTTTGACGCAAAGCGTCAAAGAGAAGCCGCAATATTTCGTTGTACATGTAGAAATAAGAAAAAAAGAACATTTTTAAATCCACAAACAATAGAACAATTTAATCTGTAGACGGTAATGCTGATATATTTCTCCTTTTGAAGACTTTTGTTTTCTTCAAATTACCTCCCTTTAAAGCAATACCAGGATATTTACCTTGTGATTCGAATAAGATTGACAAACATTGAAATTATATGAATGAATACTATTATTTAAATAAGTAACAACAGCAAAATTAAATTTAAGCCAAGATAAATGTGTACACATTTCGTTAATTTTTTTATAGATACCCTAATGTATAGGTATGAATATAAAATTTATAAGCAAATGTTTTCATTTCAACGTTCCTAATGTTTGAATAGACTAAGGAAAGTCAAGAATACATAAATAAATCAATGCAGTCTTTTCCGGCGACATTGATGCCTTGCATCAACTTTCTCTTGTTATTAATTTGATATTCTCTTGAGAATTAATTCTCTGTGTTGATTCGATAGTTTAAATATAAAAAATCTTTGTTTATATGTTAATAAGTTTTGCTATGTATATATGTTATATGTGCTTCTGTGTATATATGTTTGCCATATTTATATAATTTGTATATTTATATAATAGGCAAACTGCTTTGCCGAAAATTAAAAGAAAAGTATTGATTTTTTTTTTAATTGAATTGTAAATTTATAACTTGTATTTATGTTCTTGTTATGTATATTCAGAGACATACAACGTACATGTCAATATGTCTCTGGTACATTTTTATACCGAAACACAAAATAGTATTGTTATGTTATTAATTAATATTATTATAGATGGAATTCGCTTTTGCTCTCATTATCAAAACATGAAACTAAACAGTGGAGCTCCGTCAGTCGTGAAATGTAAACATAATCATAATAAACAACATGGGAAGAGAAACACGAGTACATTTTGATACGGTGAATTATACAATATGTTTTTCTTTATTCATGCTGAAGATAATGCTTTTCATAATGAAACCATTATCTTATTTTAATGATACCTGTACAACCACAGCGTGGTGTTACACATGTTAGTTTACATAGCCCGACTTGATTGAATGAAAATTCAGGAAGTAATCCATTCCATAAATCTTCGAGGTCAGTGGTTCGAAAGACCTATCCAAGTGTCGATCAATACCTACAAAGTTATGAACTAGTTCGAGTTATTACGACCGTCTGTCTCTGGCCCGGGATTCCGCTTTGGCCGAATTGTTATCGTGGGAGATTTAGAACAGGACTTTTTGGGTGTGCTCCCTACTCAGGCCGGTCATAGTGGAGTGGAAGTGGTAAAGGCACATTCCCTGGCCCATCATTAGTTCGTTCACCCAGCGATCATAGATAAGTGCTCTCTCGCTCTCTCTCTCTCTCTCTCACACTTTCTCTGTCTGGTTATGTGTCCCCACACTTACGGTTAAGTTTAAGACCAACGTTGTGGGGACACCATGAAATACTAGTTTGAACACGAAGCTCTCGAAGTATAGTGCTTCATTACCTTCATCTTAACGAACTGTTTTCAAAAAGTTACTTGCAGAAGCATAGATATAGATTAAATTGGGCAGACATGTTTTCTGGACATTTGCCATAGTTATCTCATTTGTCCCCAGACTTAATGTGGACATCTATTATCTCAAATTGTAATCTCTATTTGTCCTCAGACAGTATTGGGACATGTCCTATCTCACTTGATTTGATCGGTTGAGTGAACAAAAAGCCGTCGAAGTATAGTGCTGCATTACCTTCAACCTAACGCATCATCTCCAAAAGGTTAATTGCAGTAGTTGTGGGGACATTTGCCATATTTATCTCAGTTGTCCCAAGACTTAATGGGGACATATATTATCTCAATTTTTAATCTCTATTTGTCCTCATACAGAATGGGGACATATTCTATATGACTTGATTTGAACAAATGTGTGAACACAAAGCTCTCGACGTATATTCTTCATTACTTTCATCTTAACGAAATCCTAAACGTTATTTGCAGTAGCAAACAAAATGATAAATTTAGGACCAGAAAAGTTCGGGTACAATTGCCGTATTCATCTCATTTGTCCCCAGGCTAAATCTCAAATTTTTAATCTATATTCCGTCCTCAGACAGTATGGGGGACATTTTCCTTCTTGATTTGAACGAATTTGTGAACACAAAGCCGTCGAAATATAGTGCTTCATTACATTAACGAACTCTCTCCAAAAAGTTATTTGCAGTAGAAAATACATTGATTATATAGGGCAAAACATTTGTGTGGACATTTTCCATATTTATCTCATTGGTCCCCAGACTTAATGGGGACATCTTTTATCTCAAAGTTAAATCTCTATTTGTCTTCAGACAGTATAGGGACATGTTTTATCTCAAATCTCTAATCTTTTTTTGTCCTCAGACAGTATAGGGACATGTTTTATCTCACTTGATTTGAACGAATGTGTGAACACAAAGCCGTCGAAGTATAGTGCTTCATTACCTTCTCCGAACACTCTCCAAAAAGTTATTTGCAGTAGTAAAGATATAAACTATATAGGGCAAACATATTGTGGGGACATTTGCGATATTTATCTCATTTGTCCCCCAGACTGACTGGGTACCTGTATTATTTCAAACTTCTTACCTCCATTTGTCTTCAGACAGTATGGGTTCACTTGATTTGAACGGACGTTTGTTAAAAACACTGTAGGTGTCATTCAATACTTGAATCTTAAGTTGTCCCCACACTTACGGGCACATGTTTTCTCATTTAGTAGAGATAATTGCTGTCAAAATTAGACATGTAAGTTCCTTACTGATCTAATGTATAATGTTTTGTTTATGAATATGTATATTTGTCATTATACGGTCATTCAAGTCGTGCTATTCGTACACAATATACGCTAAAATATGGATTGAATACTAAAATTATGTAATGACAGATTCCTCACAGTCCTTTTATTCCATTCAATTTGATACATAATAACCTAGCTGCCGGGACGGCTAGCGCTCATGTCTAATTTTCAGGGAGCGTACCTGGTCCTGACACACTTATTCGTTACGATTTAAAAGAAATTGCGACCCGCGTCATTCGTTCTCACCGCCGACTCATGTGAGAAAGGTTTTTGCAGATAAATTGTGCTGAGTACTGGTAAGAAACCCAGAAAGCATGGTTATGGTATATAAGTTATTTTTTTTGTAAATGAACTTAATCCCATTCAATCAATCAACCGAATTCCTGACTTGTTAGTCTGCGTGATACTGGATACTCTAAAACTCACCTTATGTTAATCGATTTGGTTTTCAAGCACCTTCACTATCAATATACATGTGTGTTTGTTTGAAAAGCGTTAAACACCGCTTTAGCCAACCGACCAACACGATCAGTTTACTGCAATTTACAATCTTCAAACTTTGTATATGGAAGTATAATGACTTGAATTTTGTTAACAAAGATGTTACGCCAATGGCCAATTGAAGACAATAGAAGTGCTGAAATCATCTGCCAAGTCCCATGCTGACCTAACCATTTCGTCATGGCTACCTTTTCACATATGTACACGTAAAGCCCCATCCCCTTTGTAGTTACACCCGAGTAACACATTAAGAAAGGATGCAGATACAAATGCTGATTCAGAACATTAAGCGACTACAGCTCGTCTACAATTAGGTGCAGGTGAACTACAAATTAGACCAAGCAAAATCAAGAAATAGAATAATGTTTGTTTCATTTTTAAAATCGTTTTAAAACTTAACTTTTTTACAATCATATGGAAAAGAATACCATTTGTAACATGTTGCTCTATACAAATAAAAGCACTGAATGTGCTGACGGCCTCTGGGCTGCAGGAAGGTTGTAGAAGTAGGGAAATTGTGAAAGGAAATAACAAGTACAGGTTATGTTTATGTATTTATTGTTAAGAAGTTGAAAGATCATAAACAAGAATAGTAAATATTATGAAACTGCCAATTTAAAACAGGAGGACCTTGTTTGGACTATATAACTCAGCTAAATGCAAGAGCTCACAAGTATACACATTTAAGACATGAAGAATCAAAGGAAAATTTGACAGCAGGTTTAGGCAGAACATTTTGAAGTTTCTGCCTTATTATATTGAGGTCAATGTTAAATCAACTTCCTTCAAGTAAAAAATAATTCTCTAAACCATGTACTAGACTGGGAGAAAATGTCTCATCATTGCAAAACTCATCAAGACAATTATTCTGACAAAGATTAAAAATGAAAAATCCAGAATGTTATCGAGATTTTCCTTCGTTTGGCCTAGAGACCTATTTTGTTTTACCTGATATGACCTATACTCGAAAATGCACTAGATATTATCAATACAAACATTCTGACACAGTTTCAAGCTGCTGAAGCAAAGAATGCGGCCTCCAGATTATTAAATAGATAATCCTTCAATTTGGCCTTGACCTAGTTTTCAATCCGGCATGAACCATATTCGAACTTGGCCTAGATATCATTAAGATAAACATTCTGACCAAATTTTAAAAAAATGTGACTTCTACATTGTTGAAAAGATTTTCGTTCAATTTTGCCTAATGACCTAGTTTTTGAACAGACATGACCAATATTCAAACTTGACCTACATATCATCCAGACAAACATTTTGAAACAGTTTGAACATGCTTAAGTTAAAAATGCAGCATCCAGAGTGTTAAGAAGATTATCCTTCAATTTGGGTAGTTACCTAGTTTCGGACTCGATAAGACCACTAGTTTAACTTGACCTAAATATCATTCAGACACAATTTCAAAAACATGCTCTTTAAATTTTGTTTACGATAATTTTCCTTTTTCTCTAAAAAAGGTAGCACCTATAGATATAGTATGGCTATAGTGGAAACTTTAAAAATCTCCTCCTCCGAAAGAGTCTGGCAGATTTTCAAATGATTTAGTAGAAATGTTTCTTGGGTGACCCTCTATCAGATAGCCTCAAGCCATGTTGATTAGTCTAAAACATGGCCGCCGAGGGCTTGGCTGTTTTTGCCTTATATGGCCATAGTGAAAACTTTAAAAATCTTCTCCTCCGAAAATGTTAGGCTGATATTTAAGATAATTTTGTAGAAAGGTTCCTGTGGTGACCCTCTTTCAGATTCCTTCAAGCCGTGTTCATTCGTCAAAAAACATGGCCATCATTGGGCGGGGCTGTTTTGCAGTGTCTGATTTTCAAATGTTTTTGTAGGAATGTTTCTCGGATGACGCTCCTTGAGGATTCTTTCAGCCATGTTTATTGTAAAAAAACATGGCCACCACGGGTAGGCCGGTTTCTGCAAAATTATGTTGACGGCAACATAGGGTTGAGCTATTTCACCTTGTGGAAGTTGAGCACTAATGGTCCTTTTGGGCCTCTTGTTTGGCCTCGATTGAGTTATTGTGCTTGGCATTATGAATCACATGGAATAAATCAGGTGAGCAATCCGAGGCCATGATGGCCCTCTTTTTTCTTTATTCTGTCTTAAAACGTATACGTGGTATATAATAAAAGGAAAACGATGTTGCAGTGGCTAAACATGGCACTGAATCGTCTATTTGGGGCGTGGTGAAATTGACATCCCTCTCGATTTTTGGTCTAGCCAGATTTTAATTTTCCACACCCTCGCAGGCAACGCTCAATAAGGTATCGCCACATGAACTTAATAATCCGTATATATTAGACGGAACATATATCCTTTTTGTAAATCTATATCTCTTTTTTATTCAATCTTTACGATGGTTAACATCGACTCTTGAAAACATTGTAGCCAGAGGAGAAATTGCTCATAATGATCTTACTCCGATCATAATAAGCAATTTTACGATTTTGATCTCCACCTGGAATTCCGCACCTTTAAACATGGATATCCGATAAAAAGGAATAAAGAAACATATCAGACAGTAAATAATTTTTCTTTATAAAACCTAATATGAAATATAAATGAACTACAAGCATAATGTGATAAAAAAATTTGCTACCGATTATTCTTCATAACTTTATTGTTCACGCATCTGCAGCAGTCGACCTTGAAGACATTTGAAGACATTTAGACACATCTTCGGATATATCTATAAATGAAAGTATAATTACTGAATATGGTTGAAACCATTGTAGCAAAGGGGGAAGTTGTTTCTAATGTAGAATTTCACCTTGGGCCAAAAGGCTTCAAAAGTTGTCTGCTGCAGAGGCGTCAAAATGCGTCTGTCTGTGGTAAAGGATTATATGTAAACATGGGTGACTAATGATTTATTTCGTTGGGGTTTTACACCGTTTTCTACATTTCAGTTATACCACGGCGAGAGTCCACTTATTAATGATTCCTGGGTAAAACAAACCAGTACCACACGCTAGAAAATATGCCTTGCCATAGAACACTCCAGCATGACCACAGCGCTGCGACCAGGGATCGAACCCGAGACGCCCGGTTCTACTATTTAGTTTATGTCGAAAGCTCATCCAAGACACCTGTAAACTGTAGAACTTCGGTGAGGTCCATGTTAAGTCGTTTCTCTAAACATTGGTAAAAGTATTCCGGTGCCTGAAAATAAATTATTGTTGTATTTATGTTTATTAACTACCCTTTTCAATACATGTCTTATTGGAATGGAATTTCTTATTATTTTCGAATGAAAGTCATATATTGTATTGGCTACACACTAGAATTAAAGATGCTTTCTATGTAATTTTCTCATTTAATGAAACACGAACAATAAGACGTGTGGCAAATTGGAAAATATAGATAGTTAAGTTCGCCGCATTTAAACATATTTCATTTTCGTTTTATTTCATGTAGTTGACCAGCATATTTATATGTGTATATATGTGTATATGCGTATATATGGTATGTGTTTATATGTTTTTATCTGGACTGGAGGACTACATACCTGAATAAAGATATTGAAATTGGAAGCCCGGTCACAAGTCCTCTCCCACGCGGATAACTTATGAAATTAGGAACACATATAACGGACTTCGTGCATGACGGCTGTACCATTATCATTTGTTTAAATGTGCGTATATTGTAT
Organism: Serripes groenlandicus; assembly: GCA_031761405.1. NCBI lineage: Eukaryota > Metazoa > Mollusca > Bivalvia > Cardiida > Cardiidae > Serripes > Serripes groenlandicus. The sequence continues at coordinate 40,974,632 of JASEVX010000014.1, forward strand.
ATGACGACACAGACTAAAAGGTCGTATCGGAGCAAGTGCCTATAATTTTACTGTCAAATGAAATTGCACAATACAAATAGTGCTTGGTTCCAGAACACTAGGTCATCTCCGTTTCTCAATCTCGTTTGTGTATATGGGTTATCTCCCCGCGAAATCTGAGACGACCTGTAATAGGCAGTCATCAGATCGATACAAGCGGGTGGTACTGTAGCGAAGTTAAGGTCTTAATTAGATAGTATAATGGAATTGTCTCAGAACTAACAACATGTGAGGTAATTATTGAGGCATTTTGGGGAAAGAAGCTGTTGATCCTAGGTCGTATTCATTAAAACATTTCAAAACTGTATGTAGTTTATGCTTAGACGATTCAATTGCAATCTCATTAAGACAATACATTAATTTTGTTTGTTTATGTGTTTTACGTCATTTTCATCATATTTCCAGTTATATCACGTCGACCGTGTACTTATTCAGTTCGATTATTTTGTGTACCACAACATAGGATAAGAAGGTCGAATATTATCTTTAGAATACGACAACATCGGATAAGAAGGTCGAATATTATCTTTAGAATACGACAACATAGGATAAGAAGGTCGAATATTATCTTTAGAATACGACAACATAGGATAAGAAGGTCGAATATTATCTTTAGAATACGACAACATAGGATAAGAAGGTCGAATATTATCTTTAGAATACGACAACATCGGATAAGAAGGTCGAATATTATCTTTAGAATACGACAACATAGGATAAGAAGGTCGAATATTATCTTTAGAATACGACAACATCGGATAAGAAGGTCGAATATTATCTTTAGAATACGACAACATAGGATAAGAAGGTCGAATATTATCTTTAGAATACGACAACATAGGATAAGAAGGTCGAATATTATCTTTAGAATACGACAACATCGGATAAGAAGGTCGAATATTATCTTTAGAATACGACAACATAGGATAAGAAGGTCGAATATTATCTTTAGAATACGACAACATCGGATAAGAAGGTCGAATATTATCTTTAGAATACGACAACATCGGATAAGAAGGTCGAATATTATCTTTAGAATACGACAACATAGGATAAGAAGGTCGAATATTATCTTTAGAATACGACAACATAGGATAAGAAGGTCGAATATTATCTTTAGAATACGACAACATCGGATAAGAAGGTCGAATATTATCTTTAGAATACGACAACATAGAATAAGAAGGTTGAATATTATCTTTAGAATACGACAACATCGGATAAGAAGGTCGAATATTATCTTTAGAATACGACAACATCGGATAAGAAGGTCGAATATTATCTTTAGAATACGACAACATAGGATAAGAAGGTCGAATATTATCTTTAGAATACGACAACATCGGATAAGAAGGTCGAATATTATCTTTAGAATACGACAACATAGGATAAGAAGGTCGAATATTATCTTTAGAATACGACAACATCGGATAAGAAGGTCGAATATTATCTTTAGAATACGACAACATAGAATAAGAAGGTTGAATATTATCTTTAGAATACGACAACATAGGATAAGAAGGTCGAATATTATCTTTAGAATACGACAACATAGGATAAGAAGGTCAAATATTATCTTTAGAATAAGACAACATAGGACAAGAAGGCCGAATATAATCTTTAGAATACGACTATGTCACAAAATCCTTTACCACATGCAGGGGCAGTTTGTCGCATATACCGCAGACGGTTTTTATAAGAAAGATTCTGGCAAATGGGGAAATCCTTACGAGCAATGTCTCCTTTTGTCTCAATGTGTTCTACTCTTTTCATAGATTAAACTCTCATTTATAGGTATGCACTATGTGTTTGCGAAGACACTTTCATAATCGTCTGCTGCAGATTGGTTGTATATTGGAAAGGGTTTACTAAATGCTCAATGAACGTTACCTCTGATCGCATGACTATGAGTTGAGCCAACAGCTTACCATCGATCTTAAACTTCTGAAATTGGGTTAAACACCTGAAACATATTGATTTATTGATTGGCTAGAGATTAACACCATTTTCAATTATATCACGGCGGTCAGTTCACCTACTAAAGTTTGAGTCAAGGCTTTCTTGTACCTGAGACAATACACAACCTTCTTCGCAGGCAATCGGATACCTTCCAACATACTATGTAGCTCATTGGTTCCAATATATACTATGTAGCTTATTGGTTGAATACGAATCGCGTTGGTCACAATTACTTTTTCAAATCTTCGGAAAGAATGAATGTCTGAGTCACTGTTCGAACTGACGTACCCTGGATTGACGTCCTCATGTCGTTACCGACTGGGCTATCAGAGTTTCGACAACACATGAATGATACATATCATTCATTATATTCGTAATTCTATGTTTAAACTATCATTACAGTTCACGATTCAAATGCAGTCAAATTTCTTGTTAGCGGGCACCTCTGTAAAGTAACCAACTTGTTCTAAGCATCCACTTGACGATTAACCAAAACAGCATGTTCTTCATCAATTAACTTGTATTAAAGAGCCACCTGTGTTCAGCAGACACATTTTGACTCTCCCCTCGATGGCTGCGTAAGACAAGATAGAGTAATGTTATAGTTGTTCTGCGTAAACAAACTTTACAATAATCGTAACGCATACTGGGCAAAACGTGTCAGCGGATCCAGGCTAAAGGATCCAATTTTACGCAAACGGTGGCTTTCCTGGAGCAACGCTCATATAACCTGACCGGTATGAACAATTATTCTGACATCCGCCCGTAACCCTGAGCGCCAAGGAGGGCAATCATTAATACCTTTACTAAAGATATTGGTATGACCCGGCCGGGGATCGAACCCGCAACCTCGCACACCCGAGTCGGACGCTCTTTCACAACACCACCGAGGCGATATCGCAGATAGCTCAAGCTAGAAGGTCGATGATCGTTTAATATTTCGTATGACATTTTTCCAAAAGGTGTTATGAACATATATACGCGAACAAGATACATACGTTACCAAATGGGCCTCGTTTTTCAGCCACGTGGAGAGTTTAGCCTGGTCCATAGTAAACACGCTGGACGTAAGTGAACTCCGCGTGAGTTGTCTCTTACCTGAAATATCAAATACGAAATGTTACACAATATCATGAGCGCTACAGTGAACGCCGTAACTACAGTTAAGAACATCCTGAAGTTGACAAATTTACCGTTCACGCTCCGCTCACGGTCCGTCCAATTCAGCTCTGCTCACGTTCCAACCCGCTCTTAAAGCGTTCAGTCGTTCAAATCATTGTGATTGTTTTTTTTCCGTTCCGATCAAACTGATCGCTTTTCTACGTTCACTGGGAACCCGTTGTTTCGATCTAAATCCGTGCAACAATTGGATTGTCTTAAATTAATTTTGTTTTTGTTTACTTAACCCTAAATATCAGGGTATGCTACATTGATATTTTGTTGGAAAACTCATACCTTTTTATAATTTAATTCATATTAGTAACTGAGAAAGTACATCTTGAAATGAAGCGTGTTTGGATCGGGAAACAGTAGCCAGTTAACATGAAGATGGCTGCGAATCAAATTGTATTACACAAATCATCATATATATAATATTGTTACATTATATTACAATCGGATACGTACGTGTCTTATAAAACAAAGGTTTAGTATACAAATATGTGTTTTAATAAAGTAGTTTCGTAAAAGAAGTATCGAGTAAATTGTTGCAACCGGTCAATTCATGTGAATTTATGTTTTCATTCATTATGATTGTTTCGTTCAGAGCGAAAAATTCAATTCCTTTTTTCGACCCTGACCTTGATCGTAGGTGTTCGTTAAGCGACTAGATGGAGAACATGGGGGATATCCTGATCACACTGATATGGTTCTTAGGTGGTCGTACACCCAGAAGGTACGTGTGTGTTTGTTACGACTTATATGGCTGTGTTCAGACTAATTGTTCCCCGGAGTCGTCCACGAGTCGTCCACGAGTCGTCGTTAACGACACACTGAAAAACATAGGGGATATATGAATCAGACTGATCTGGATCTTAGTTGGTCGTTAAATCCCGAAGGTCGGTGTTCACACTGTTTTGAGTATTCCCCCCTAAATGTGCATGGAATAGAGAGGTTTTTTTTTTAACATCGACAATATGACGATTAAAGGGGTTATCCGGTTAAAGACTGATCTGTCTATTGGGTGGTCGTTAGATCCCGGTGGTCGGTTTTCGTGTGCTAAGACCAATTTGACCATTTCTATACTGACCTGGCTGTGAGTACGTCGTCGATGCTGTTGATGCGACTACTGTCCCGTCTATTTCATCTGAAAATGGATTTATAATATGACAGCTCAATAAACACAACGAATGGCAATGCGATCTGGTGAAAGTTTGGTTAACCAATTAAATAGAAACATTTGAAGAAAACGATATGGAATAAAACGAATAAACTGAAATATTTGTATATTGATTCACCGACAGTACTTCGGTTAAATGTCGGGGTAAATATATGTACTACCGGTGAGTAAGTCTAGTCTGGTACTCGGCGAACTAAAGTAAATGAGTACGTCCGGCATGAACCCCCAATGTAGTATGGTTATCCGGCGTACTGTAGTAAATGAGTACGTCCGGCATGAACCCCAAATGTAGTCTGGTTATCCGGCGTACTGTAGTAAATGAGTACGTCCGGCATGAACCCCAAATGTAGTCTGGTTATCCGGCGTACTGTAGTAAATGAGTACGTCCGGCATGAGCCCCCAATGTAGTCTGGTTATCCGGCGTACTGTAGTAAATGAGTACGTCCGGCATGAGCCCCCAATGTAGTCTGGTTATCCGGCGTACTGTAGTAAATGAGTACGTCCGGCATGAACCACAAATGTAGTCTGGTTATCCGGCGTACTGTAGTAAATGAGTACGTCCGGCATGAACCCCAAATGTAGTCTGGTTTCCCGGCGTACTGTAGTAAATGAGTACGTCCGGCATGAGACCCCAATGTAGTCTGGTTATCCGGCGTACTGTAGTAAATGAGTACGTCCGGCATGAACCCCAAATGTAGTCTGGTTATCCGGCGTACTGTAGTAAATGAGTACGTCCGGCATGAACCCCAAATGTAGTCTGGTTATCTGGCGTACTGTAGTAAATGAGTACGTCCGGCATGAGCCCCCAATGTAGTCTGGTTATCCGGCGTACTGTAGTAAATGAGTACGTCCGGCATGAACCCCAAATGTAGTCTGGTTATCCGGCGTACTGTAGTAAATGAGTACGTCCGGCATGAACCCCAAATGTAGTCTGGTTATCCGGCGTACTGTAGTAAATGAGTACGTCCGGTATGAACCACAACTGTAGTCTGCTTACCCGGCGTACTGTAGTAAATGAGTACGTCCGGCATGAACCCCAAATGTAGCCTGGTTTTCCGGCGTACTGTAGTAAATGAGTACGTCCGGCATTAACCAACAATGAAGTCTATAACTCGGTGTACTAGAGTAAATATGTACGTCTGGCATTGACCAACAATGCCGACTAGATTTTTATCTCCCCTTATATATCGCTATCGAATATATAGTAAATAAGTAAATATACATGTGGATTTCGTAAGCTCTCTACAGTGAAACATAACAACTTGAGGTTTTGAATCAAGACATTAATTATGAATCAAACTACATTCAGAGTTAGAAATGTAAAACCATTGGTCCACAATAGTATTGTAGATATGGTCAGGGTCGTACATAAGATGGATACGTAAGTAAGTTGTATACTAAAATATCACCCGTCCCAACATTTGTAGCAAGTAAAACACAAAAGCTATTAAAGATATGAAAATAATAAAGATATTTTCTGGAAGTCTAAACATTCTACTATTGCAGTATCCTTATGAATATAGTTAGTCTATTAATTTTTGGAATGATATCAATATAATTCAGAAATCACAATATCTGTGTCTTTTAAACCAGTCATTATTCAAATTACAAAGACATTCCAGTTATTCATTGTATCTCTAACTTTAGTTGAAATGTTAAGCTTTAAGAATATGTATGTTTTGTGTATGTGCCAAATGTGTCTTCAAAGGTTTTTTTGCTACAAAATGTGGAAATTTGGAAAGTTTTATTTCTCCATGTGATATTTTATACTGAAAACAGGTGTACAGGTGGAGTTGCTTATCCCTCTTATATACGTCCCTTATATAGTCTGTTGATTGCTACACCTTTCCAAAGGGCGCTGCCAAATAAACTCTATTTGTATCATATATCTTTGTTAAATTATTGATCTTATAAATTGAGCTGTCACTTGATAGATACATTATAAGGTCAACTAACTACATTATGTTTGTTATGTTAACTGGCCTTGTTGTATATCCATCTTGCTATGAACACGGATAAAGCTGATCTTGTTATATATCAATCTTGCTATGAACACAGAAAAAGCTAATTTCTCCTTACCAACTGCAACCTGGACCTTTTCCGTTGTAATGTCTTTGTTTTGACTGCTATGCAATTCTCGTAAGAGGCCCCCAAAGGGCTTTTCGAACGGATATTTCCCGCTAAAGTCGAAGAACAGTTTGGCCCCTAGCATGATCCCAAGCCAGCCGTCGGGTTTGTATTTCTTCTGCATCATGAGCGGGATAAACAACTTCCTAAGTTGAAACGTATACTCTGCTTCTGTTAAGATAAGTGGAGACTCAAGATAAGCTTTGTGGAATTAAACTCTTTCAAAAATGAATTTACTTTTCCTGTAAACAGAATTATGGAATATTTTAATAGCTAAACGAAATGGCTGATAGAAAGTGAATACCCCACTTAATGATAATCTGAGGTCAAGGAAGAGTAAACATGTGTATTCTCAACCATATCTCTCTTATTATCCAAAAGGACCACAATGGTGTGAGTAGGAAAGAGAATAGCTAAATACTGTATTAAGAATAGTAAATACTGTATTTAGAATAGTCAAATACTGCATTAAGAATTGCCAAATACTGTATTTAGAATAGTAAATACTGTATTTGGAATAGCTTAATACTGTATTTAGAATAGCCAAATACTGTATTTAGAATAGCCAAGTACTGTATTTAGAATAGCCAAATAATGTATTTAGAATAGCCAAATACTGTATTTAGAATAGTAAATACTGTATTTGGAATAGCTTAATAGTGTATTTAGAATAGTAAATACTGTATTTAGAATAGTAAATACTGTATTAAGTAAGCTTAATACTGTATTTAGAATAGCCAAGTACTGTATTTAGAATAGCCAAATACTGGCTTTATACACATATTTATGTATTTACAACTGTAACAAAAGAAGAAGATCAATCTCCTAGGTTACACTAACAATTTTTTCAAAAGATAGTGACATTTAGAATAGCCAAATACAGTATTTAGAATAGCCAAGTACTGTATTTAAAATAGCCAAATACTGAATTAAGAATAGCCAAGTACTGTATTTAAAATAGCCAAATACAGTATTTAGAATAGCCAAGTACTGTATTTAGAATAGCCAAATAATGTATTAAGAATAGCCAAGTACTGTATTTGGAATTGTAAATACTGTATTAAGTATAGCCAAATACTGTATTTAGAATAGCCAAATACTGTATTTAGTAAAAAGAGTATTGTATATAAAATAACCAAATACTGTATTAAGTATAGCTCAATACTCTATTTAGAATAATAAATACTGTATTTAGAATAGCTTAATACTTTATTTAATATTGTTTTTTAGAATAGCCAAGTACTGTATTTAGAATAGAAAATACTGTATTTAGTATAGCTTGATACTATATTAAGAATAGCCAAATACTGTATTTAGAAACAAGAGTATTGTATTTAGAATAACGAAATACTGTATTTAGTATAGCTTAATACTGTATTTAGAATAGTAAATATTGTATTTAGAATAGTAAATACTGTTTTTAGAATAGTAAATATTGTATTTAGAATAGCTTAATACTGTATTAAGAATAGCCAAATACTGTATTTAGGAAAAAGATTATTGTATTTAGAATAACCAAATACTGTATTTAGTTGGCTTAATACTGTATTTAGAATAGTAAATACTGTATTTAGTTGGCTTAATACTGTATTTAGAATAGCCAAATACTGTATTTAGAATAGCCAAATACAGTATATAGAATAGTCAAATACTGTATTTAGAATAGCCAAATACTGTATTTAGAATAGCTTAATACTGTATTAAGAATAGCCAAATACTGTATTTAGGAAAAAGAGTATTGTATTTAGAATAACCAAATACTGTATTTAGTTGGCTTAATACTGTATTTAGAATAGCCAAAAACTGTATTTAGAATAGCCAAGTACTGTATTTAGAATAGCCAAATAATGTATTTAGAATAGCCAAATACTGTATCTAAAATAGCCTAATACTGTATTTAGAATAGCCAAGTACTGTATTTAGAATAGTTAATACTGTATTTAGTTGGCTTAATACTGTATTTAGAATAGCCAAATACTGTATTTAGAATAGCCAAATACTGTATTTAGAATAGCCAAATACTGTATCTAGAATAGCCAAGTACTGTATTTAGAATAGCCAAATACTGTATGTAGAAAAGCTAAATACTGTATTTAGAATAGCCGAATACTGTATTTAGGAAAAAGAGTATTGTATTTAGAATAACCAAATACTGTATTTAGAATAGCCAAATACTGTATGTATAATAGCCAAATACTGTATGTAAAAATAGCCAAATACTGTATTTAGTATAGCCAAGTATTGTATTTAGAATAGCCAAGTACTGTCTTTAGAATAGCCAAATACTGTATGTAGAATAGCCAAATACTGTATCTAGAATAGCCAAATACTGTAATTAGAGTAGCCAAGCACTGTATTTAGTTTAGCTAAATACTGTATTTAGTATAGCTAAATACTGTTTTTAGAATACCAAATACTGTATTTAGAAAAAAAAGTATTGTATTTAAAATAACCAAATACTGTATTTAGTATAGCTTAACACTGTATTTAGATTAGTAAATATTGTATTTAGAATAGCTTAATACTGTATTTAGAATAGCTTAATACTATATTTAGAATAGCTTAATATTGTATTTAAAATAGTAAATACTGTATTTAGTATAGCTGAATACTGTATTTAGAATAGCCAAGTACTGTATTTAGAATAGCCAAATACTGTATTTAGAATAACCAAATACTGTATGTAGAATAGCCAAATACTGTATGTATAATAGCCAAATACTGTATGTAAAAATAGCCAAATACTGTATTTAGTATAGCCAAGTATTGTATTTAGAATAGCCAAGTACTGTCTTTAGAATAGCCAAATACTGTATGTATAATAGCCAAAAACTGTATCTAGAATAGCCAAGTACTTTATCTAGAATAGCCAAATACTCTAATAAGAATAGCCAAGGACTGTTTTCAGAAAAGTAAATACTGTATTTAGAATAGCCAAGTACTGTATTTAGAAAAGTAAATACTGTATTTAGTATAGCTAAATACTGTATTTAGAATAACCAAATACTGTATTTAGAAAAAATAGTATTGTATTTAAAATAACCAAATACTGTATTTAGTATAGCTTAATATTGTATTTCGAATAGTAAATATTGTATTTAGAATAGCTTAATACTGTATTTAAAATAGCTTAATACTATATTTAGAATAGCTTAATATTGTATTTAAAATAGTAAATACTGTATTTAGTATAGCGTAATACTGTATTCAGAATAGCCAAATATTGTATTTAGAATAGCCAAGTACTGTGTTTAGAATAGCCAAATACTGTATTTAGAATAGTAAATACTGTATTTAGAATAGTAAATAATGTATTTAGAATAGTGAATACTGTATTTAGTATAGCTAAATACTGTATTTAGAATAGTCAAATACTGTATTTAGGAAAAAGAGTATTGTATTTAGAATAACCAAATTCTGTATTTAGTATAGCTTAATACTGTATTTAGAATAGTAAATACTGTATTTAGAATAGCTTAATACTGTATTTAGAATAGCTTAATACTGTATTTAGAATAGCCTAATACTGTATTTAGAATAGTAAATACTGTATTTAGAATAGCTTAATATTGTATTTAGAATAGTAAATACTGTATTCAGAATAGTAAATACTGTATTTAGAATAGTAAATACTGTATTTAGAATAGTAAATACTGTATTTAGAATAGCCTAATACTGTATTTAGAATAGTAAATACTGTATTTAGTTGGCTTAATACTGTATTTAGAATAGCCAAATACTATATTTAGAATAGCCAAATACTGTAATACAATGAAAACATCTCAATCTCCTAGAGCAACACTCTCAACTACAGCCACCTAAAAAACAAAATGAAGAAACCCCACCAATTCACTTACCCGTCCTGCAATTTGGGCTGTTTTTATATTTCTCTGACATACACATCAGCACAACGGAGGCATGCTCGATTGCGTTAGCCATGGCCTCTAGCGTGGACCCTCCCATATTTTCTACGTCGATCCATACAGTGTAACCAGCGGCCTTAAAATAGGTATAAACGTTTTTGTAGCATAAACGTGTACTTTTCAGATCGAATACAAACCAATCTGACACATAGGAGATCGTGTAAACTTCTTGAAATTCCTCCGTGTTCCATGATGCTTTCAAATATCGTAATTTGCTTTGGCTCAATACAATTATCGAATCACGTGTTCTACCTTTTTCCATATAGTGATGATTTAAACTCGTAAATCTTGCGAACTATAAACCAGCATTACATTTGAACAACAAGGATACTGGCCAGTAGATCTGATTGTTATCTCTCTTGATTATAACGAGGTTTGGCGTAGCATGGTTCTACCCTTCCGCTACATGTGGCAATTACTATTTTTTCAACGAGGCCAGCAATCAGATAAATGCATTTGAGTTTCGATTACGGCTTCACAAAATGATGTGTATGTTCGCATAAATAATTAGGGAAGGATACAAGTCTAGCTTGGCGAGCTACAGTGAACATTGGCAAGACGCCAATGGACATTGACAAGACTGCAGTGAACAATGGTGAGAGTGCAGTGAACATTGGCGAGACTGCAATGAACATTGGCGAAACTACAATGAACATTGGCGAGATTGCAGTGAACATTGGCGAGACTGCAGTAAACATTGGCGAAACTACAATGAACATTGACGAGACTGCAGTGAACATTGGCGAGACTGCAGTAAACATTGGCGAGACTTCAGGTAACATTGGCGAGACTGCAGTACACATTGGCGAGACTACAGTACACAATGGCCAAACTACAGTGAATATTGGCAAAACTACAGTGAACATTGACAAGACTGCATTGAACATTGACGAGACTGAAGTAATCATTGGCAAGACTGCAGTGAACATTGACGAGACTGCAGTGAACATTGGCAAAACTACAGTGAACATCGGCAAAACTACAGTAAACATTGGCAAGACTGCAGTAAACATTGGCGATACTGCAGTGTACATTGGCGAGACTGCAGTGGATATTTGCGAGACTGCAGTGAACATTGGAAAAACTACAGTGAACATTTGCAAGACTGCTGTGAACATTGGCAAAACTATAGTGAACATTGGCGAGACTGCAGTGAACATTGGCGATACTGCAGTGTACATTGGCGAGACTGCAGTGAATATTGGCGAAACTGCAGTGACAATTGGCGAGACTGAAGTCAACATTGGCGAGACTGCAGTGGACATTTGCGAGATTGCAGTGAACAGTGGCGAGACTGCACTGATCATTGGTGAGGTACCTTAATAGACCAATAGTTAATATATGATGTAAAGATCATCTTAAATATTGAAAAACTAATTTACATATTCGAAATGGAGTGGGGAAAAGAAGTGATTGCTCGTCCCATTTTCCTATAGAGCAGATGTATTTAGCTCCCGCTGCTAGATGTTTCTCTTGAAAGGCTGCATTGTATGTTTTTACATATGTTATCATAATTACTGGACACGCACTTGTGAAGATGCCTATTCGACCGACTCAATTGTTAGAGCGTCCATCGAACTTGAAACCAATCAAAATCAAATGCTTTAAGACAGGTAGGAGTGCTTGCCCGCCTTTGCACCAATGATAATGAGGATACAAGTACGATTGATCCGCCATAGTCGAGTTGTTTGCGTCTGAAATTTAAAACCGGGCGTCCCGGGCTCGATCCACATTCGCAGCGCGACGGTTATGGTGCAGTGCATTTGGGCATGGCACATTTTCTAGCCTAGTACTGGTTTGTTTACCAAAGGATCATGAATAAGTGAACTGTCGCTTTGATATAATTGAAATAATGTTGAAAGCAGCGTAAAGCCACAGGTGCCAACCTCGTTTAAAATCTAAAAATAGCATTCTACTATATATTGTCAATATATAGTCAAATGCTTTTTTTAGATTGTAAACCAGACTGGCACCTGTGCGTAAAACCCCAATAAAACAAAGAATATTGATCCATCTGTCTCAGGATAAACAAATCGGCACTACTGGGAATGTATCTAGGATTAACAGTTGTATCACTGCAATACCGTTAAGATAATATATATAATATAATAGACGTCAACTATACCTGTAATCTATTTTTAACTTGTAGAACCATTTCCTTGTCGGACCAGCTGTAACTTAACATCACGTGCTGTTTTGATTGTGCCGTCTTCGGTCCTAAAAATAATTTGCATAACTTTGCATGAGCTGAATAATCAATACATAAAATCCCACGCGAAAACTAGAATGGGCTTAACGTTGCCAAACAAAACAGTAAAACGCTGTATAATTTTAATAAACAAATTTAAACAAAATCATTCTCAGCTTTCTTACTGTTGTTCTATGGGCCGGTGACCTACACATTAAATAACTATTTGTCATTGTCCTTTCTATCTAGCTTTGAATGTAAACCGAATACATTCATTATATTTTCTATGTCATTGAATATGTTATACTTGTAATAATAACAATGTTGTGTGCAAGATCAATAGCCTTCAACTCTGCAGAGAAAATAGAAGATTTATTATGAATGCGAGATTTCAGAATGGTATCACCACATACGGCGGCAGATGCTACAGAGTCATCGCATTTAGAGCCGTCTGTGTAAATTGGCTTAAAAGCAAAGTAAACATCTTTAATTCCATGATATAGGAGCTATATCTGGGACTTGATATCTTGCAATAGACTCCATATTCACATGAAGATCTTCAAGGAATGGCTCGATGCGGATACCAAGGGGAGATATTGCATTTGGTTCTTTACGAAAAAGGGGCTTGAATTGAGGCTGAAAGACCGTTTTGTAAGTAGAGTTAGAAGGGTTGGATTTTATTTTCAGTACATTATGAAGGGCAAGTTTCTGTCTTCTAGAAGAGAGGGAAGGTTCATTAGCTTCAGCATAAAGACTGTTAACTGGAGAGGTTTTAAAAGCTCTAAGGGCAAGGCGAGGACCTTGATTATGTATGGGATCAAGCAACTGAATGTAAGATTTGCGAGCAGAACCATAAACAATAGAGCCATAATCAAGTTTAGAACGAACAAGACAGCGATACAAACGTAATAGTACTTTGCTTTCAGCTCCCCAGTCAGAATGGGCTACAACCTTGAGAAGATTTAACGCTTTCTGACATTTTTTCTTTAAAGCTTTAATATGTGGAAGGAATAAAAGTTTTTGGTCAAAGATTACACCAAGAAACTTAAACTCTGGTACAACTTCAATGCGACATGTATTTTTATAAAAATCTGGGTCTAGGTGGAAACCACGTTTATTACAGAAGTGCATGCATTTGGTTTTCGTCTTGGAAAATTTAAAACCATTTCCGTCGGACCATGTTTGAAGTTTATTCAAGCATTGTTGAAGTTGACGTTCTATAATGTCCATATTTCTTGAACGAAAACAAATAACAAAATCATCCACATAAAGGGAGCATTCAACCCCTGGGTTGATAGCTTTAACAAAATAATCGATTTTCACACGAAATAATGTGACCGATAAAATGCAACCTTGAGGAACACCCATTTCCTGCTCATGAGTACCTGATAGGGTGTTACCAACACGAACACGAAAGAGGCGTTCATCCAGATGGCCTCTAAGACCACAGTCATGGAGATCCTTGAAAATACCGTATATCCAAGTTGTGTCATAAGCGCTTTCAAGATCAAGGAATACAGAGACAACATGTTGCTTATTAATAAAGCCTTCTCTAATAAAATATTCAAAACGAACAAGATGATCAAGTGTACTTCGCTGCCGACGATAACCGCTTTGAACATTGACAATAAGATTGTTTGATTATAGGAACCATACAAGTCGGTCATTAACCATTCTTTCTAATGTTTTGAAGATACAGCTAGTTAAAGCAATGGGACGATATTTGCTAAGATTAGAGGTATCCTTGCCTAGGTATAACAATAGACTCTCGCCAAGACGACGGAAATTCACCAGAAAGCAATTCATCATTAAAAATATCCAATAAAACAGAAAGAGAAGTGAAGGGTAAATGCTTAAGAAATTGATAATGGATTTTGTCTTGGCCAGGAGAGGTATCATGAGCTTTCCTCAGGGCAGACCTGCGTTCTTTTAACATTTTGTTATACCGCTCAAGATTTTTGGACTTAAAGTTAAGTTTTTTCTTCTCCTCTCTGGCTTTAAATTTCTGAAATTTTTCAGAATTATTCTCAGAAGAAGATTTTTTTGCAAAAGTATCATCTAGAGTATCTGCGATGTCAAGAGGGGTGTTGATGGCCTCATTATCAAGAGAAAGATGGTTAACGGATAGTCTTCTTAGTCGAAGTGCGACTTGTAAGTATTGAGACATGTTCCTTCCAAGAAGTACGCTTACTGGCTTTGATTGTGCGCCTGGCTTTGGCACAAAATTTCGAAAGCTATTCAGATTATCTGGCGACGGCCTAAGGTTAAATTTCCTGGGAGCTTCTTTTCTGTCATGAATAGCTTTCTTGCACTCATCCGTTAACCAAGGTTTACAGGGTCGTTTTCGGTCTGTCGAGGTCTGAGGAATAGACTGTTTAGCTATGTATATTAGTAAAGATGTAAAGAGTTGCGAAGGGTCATCACAGTCTGTAAATTTGTCATGAGTTATAGACTGCTCACAAAGCATTTGATATTTAAACCAGTTAGCTTTGGAAAGCTTCCTTTTTTGAACAAAATAGATATATTGAATTGTAAATAATTATCATATTTATAAATTTCGACGTCTTGTCAATATTGTTAAGTGATACATTGCGTCACAAAATGTAGATACGTTTTCAAACAATCAATTAATTTACATACGCGTTTGTGAAGTGATGTCGTTTTCTCCTTTTATAACCCACAATGCACCACTTGCATTCTTCCGAACACGCGAATCTTCAGAGCCCTTTAATTTCTCCAACAATGCCATCACCTCCGCACTCTCCTTGATCTTTACACGTACATCTTTGTCAAAAGCAAGCGTCCAGAGCATCCCACATGCAGACGATTGGCCAACTAGGTCATCGTCTACAAGCATGTTTTGTAACACAGGAACGGCCCCTTTGTCCACAATCTGTAAATAAATATTGAGCTGCGCTCTATGAAATCCAATCGTAAGACATTTGCGACCAGTGTAGATTTAGGTCAGGCCAGCCAGTGCATCTGCGCTGTCTAAACCGTCTTTTCAATGTTCGTCAATTAGTCATTAAGAGTAGAAGAAAAGTTTGTGAAGCAGTATCTATTTGGAGCGTTTGGCACTGAAGCTTAAGCAAGTCGTTTTCAAATCTTGCAATAATTATGTTAAGGTGCTGTGCACTCCAGATGGAGATCAAAATTTTGAAATGTTGAACTTCTGCAAATATTGCTAATAGTGAAAACAAAGTAAGTAATACATAGTTCAATACTATTGTGACGGTAAATATTGAATATCAGTCAATTGAAAGTCATGAGACGATTCTTATGAGTACCGACACCATAGGGTTTGCTTTAATGATAAGAGAGAAATTGTGCAAAGAGCTGAATACCCCTCCTTATATGGACATCTGCTTGAACTAATCTGTAGCAGACGACAGTGAACTCCTGTAGACACAATTTATAAAATCTTAACAATAGGACAAATGAAAGTGAAGCTTTTGTTACAAATGGTGAAATTGCTCATCGAGAGTAATTTACCCATTTACCACATTTGTTTTCAATAGCTATATGTTGTGATTGCGTCAAAATGCGTCTGCAAGTGATAAATGGCTTATTGGGATTTTATCCAGTTTTGAACATTATTTCAGTAACATCTCGGCAACTGTTTTCTTATCCATAATCCCTGGATAAACAAACCAGTACTAGGCTAGAATATGTGTCTTGTGTATGGGCACTTCACCATGACCGCTGCGACTTGGGATCGAACCCGAGACGCCCTGTTCCAAAATCCTATCGCTAACCAGTCGGACACGGCGGAATCCTGGGTAAGGGTTAATGGAGCGTACCGTCATTTTGTTGCTGTCGTTCACTGCTAGTTTATTCAGTCCATCAACGAGTTCAAATGGACAGAAACCGCGCATACGTTTAGATTTAGATTCGAGAGCCTTGTCCGTCCAATTGATCATCTCTTCTATGGTTTCTGAAACATGAAGTATTAATTGCTGTTTTTAAACTCTTCCAGCGCCAAAGTTCCTAAAGGAGAGTCATCCATGTTCACAATGGGGCGACCGCCATTTGTCATGTTATAAGAATTTTAAGAATGTTTGGAATACTTCGCTAATCAAAAAGGCAAGTAATGCTGATTTCGGGTGAGACAGCTCGTCACAAGCTGACTCACCTGAATCTGTTTTGTTTGCAAAAAGCCCTCAATGTTGCGATTGTCAATGAATGAGTTAACGCCGTATTCAGTAA
Organism: Serripes groenlandicus; assembly: GCA_031761405.1. NCBI lineage: Eukaryota > Metazoa > Mollusca > Bivalvia > Cardiida > Cardiidae > Serripes > Serripes groenlandicus. The sequence continues at coordinate 40,991,412 of JASEVX010000014.1, forward strand.
GCAGCAGTTGAGCCGTCTTACGAAATTACCAATAAAATGTCCTCTGTGTAATACATCGACCCGAATTAGCCTTTGCAGTCCGCGCAGATTGATCCGGGCCGACGCATTCTGTCCCAGGGGGATAGAGGTATACAGTATTGATTCATGAAACAGAAAATCCACATGATGCAAAAAGTGTATATCCGGGTAAGCCTGCGTGGCCTGCTTAGGCTGATCTTGGTCGATACTTTACACTGAGTCCACAAGGTTGGTTTTCTCTAGGGATGGCTCATTTCTGTTATAATTGACGTAGCGACAGAACACATACTCATGTTACCGGTGCGCCAAACAGGGCAAGAAACACATACCTTTTAACATTATTGGTAAAACAATAACAAATAGTCAATGATAGTAATATTATATTTTTTCAATATTTCGCCAATTAAAGAGACTAAGTCCTCCAAAGGTTGAGCTCACAGATGAGTCAATCTGAAGTCTAAATGCATCTGCAATGGTTCTTCTCACAGATGAGCTAATCTGGGGACCAAATTCATCGGCAATGGTTTTTCTCACAGATGAGCCGATCTTGGGTCTAAATGCATCTGCAATGGTTCAGCTCACATATGAGCTACTCTAGGGTCTATATGCATCTGCAAGGGTTTAGCTCACTTATGGGCTAATCTGGGGACGAAATTCATCTGTAATGATTCAGATCACAGGAGAGCCAATATGGGGTCTAAATACACCTGCAATGGTTCAGCTCACAGATGTGCTAATCTTGGGTCTAATTTCATCTGCAATAGATTATCTCACAGATGAGCTTATCTGGGGTCTAAATTCATCTGCAATGGTTTCATTTACAGAAGAGCTAAGCTGGGGTCTAAATACATCTGCAATGGTTCAGCTCGAAGCTGAGTTTATCTGGGGCTGGGCCGTCCCGCTAAAACGTAGACTTGACATGCTTCTTAAATAAAGATAATAAAGTATGTTTCTACCAATTTCTTCGACATTTAACACACTTTCTTGTGCAAAAAAAAACAAATGAAATTTTAATAATTAATTGAACGAAATGAATAAGCGATACAGTTTCAGTGTTTGTTCATTTATTAAACATTGGTTTATTAAATCCAAAATGCCTGTCTGATGCAACGTCGTATGAATTATGTAGTATTCATGTCTACGATTGTGTGGGACTGCCCTCGTACATACTTATAACGTAAACGTGTTTTCATTTCATATAACAACTATTGTTTTAGTGTTTAACGCCGCTTTTAATCGCTTAGGTCAGATCGAGGCAGACAGCATATTAGTCTCACACCTAATGTTGACATCGAGATAATAAACATTGTTTCTTAATACATAATGTATGAAACCAATAACCACCCCCATCTGCTGGAGCTCAATATATGCATTAACTCCAATCGTCCAGACCCAGAGCCGGCTCTTGTGGTTCAAGCAAGTGGCAGACGGTTGCTGTCTTTCGTATGGAGTGTGCCCCAGTCTCAGGGGCATGAATAACACATAAAGGCAATGATGAAGCACATTTACGCCTTTTTATTCTATATATATGGTCCGCGTCAAGTGAGTTAAGGTCTTAATACATACGCGTATAGTGACGAATCGTGTGAGCCTATCCAAACACACACTCGCTGTCAGCCTATATGATATATGGGGGAAAAGAAGGGCGCCGCAAGCGAACTCCAACGCTCGACTGCCTTTTCAAAGTAAAACAAGAAAATGTGTCCATGGAACACGGATGCCCCGGTTGTTAACTATATTTTAAAACATCAGGTTCACTAAAATCTAACTTGACCAAACACTTTAACCTCAGAATGGAATGGACGAACAGACAGACGAACAGACGAACGGACGGACGAACAGTTGGTCCAACCTCAAATTGATACAATTTTTTAAACAATGATATGTTGATTGTCATTTGTGTGAAGTTTCATAATGATAGGACATCAGGTTCACTAAAATCTAACTTGACCAAAAACTTTAACCTGAGAATGGAATGGACGAACAGACAGACGAACAGACGGACGAACAGTTGGTCCAACCTCAAATTGATACAATTTTTTAAACAATGATATGTTGATTGTCATTTGTGTGAAGTTTCATAATGATAGTACATCAACTTCACTAAAATCTAACTTGACCAAAAACTTTAACCTGAGCGGGACGGACAAACGGACGAACGGACGCACGGACGGACGGACGGACTAACAGACCGGAAAACTATATGCCCCTCATACTTCGTATGCCGGGGCATAAAAAGGGGCAAGACTAAATAAGTATTAAAGCTAGAGCTTATGTGATACGCGTATTGGTCCAAGGAGCATGTGTACCAAGTTGCATTTGAAAATGTTGAACTGTTTTTGAGTAATGAGGTAAGGTCAACATTTTGTGACGACACACACGACGCAGACGACGACGGTGAAGACGACGACGGCGACGACGACGACGCAGACGGCGACGACGCAGACGGTGACGACGACGACGCAGACGGTGACGACGACGACGCAGACGGTGACGACGACGACGCAGACGGTGACGACGACGACGCAGACGGTGACGACGACGACGCAGACGGTGACGACGACGACGCAGACGACGCAGACGACGAAAACGCCAAGGGAATCACAATACCCCGACTTTTTTTCTTCGAAAACAGACGAGATTAAAATTCTTCTTCTGACAAAACCCAAAAAGTGTAGCCATATTAGTTTGTTTTGTTTGTTTGGAGTTTAACGCCGCTTTCAACAGCTTTGGTCATATCACGGCGGTCAGTGCACCTACCCATGTTTTCCTGGCTTTCCCACACCAGTACTTACACAACATTCTTTCGAAGCCACTGACTACTTTCTCACATAGATCAGAGGTGAGAGGCAATGGAAAAATCGCCCGAAAGAATGTCGCCGCAACCGGGTATCGAACCCGTGACCTCCAGATCACGAGTCAGATACGCTACCAATTGAGCTACCCGGCCGGGTAGCCATATTAGTCATAACTTGAAATGATAATAAAATATCACAAGACGCGGCAAATATGTTACACCAAGTTCACGGTGACGTTAATTTTGTCTAACAATACCTGGTCCTAATATCTGTTTCTTGTTTGTATCTTCATCGACGATATGTGCCACTGTCAGATTTGCCAGAATCTTTAACATTCCGTCGGTGTGGTCTAGAAAGGGGGTTAAAGCCTGTCGAAATAAGGAATGTGTAAGATAGTGAATACAACTAAAACTGTAAACATTTGTTACCTGATATCTCGCAGTCATATTTAAACATGTATTACCTGATATCCCGCAGTCATATGTAAACAATTTATACCTGATATCTCGCAGACATACAAAAACATTTGTTACCTTATATCTTGCAGACATATATAAACATGTGTTACTTGATATCTCGTAGTCATATGTAAACAATAGATACCTGATGTCTCGCAGTCATATGTAAACATTTGTTACCTGATATCTCGCAGTCATATGTGAACAATTTATACATAATATATCGCAGTCAAACATTATGTTACCATAATAATCGCCACAATTATTTTGAAAATTAGGGTAAGTTTGTCCAGTTTTCAAAAGTTTAATCATAACATTACTTAATTTGAATATCATATATTTTTTCTAGTTTGGAAAGTTCCACGAAATCAGACAGCATTTCCTTTTCACCTGGTATGAATGTTGTACTAGCATTACTAGATTCAAAAGGTTATATTACTACAATTTAAAAACCTATTGCTAATAAGTAAATTAGCACACTACCTATACATGTTGTTACACAAGTTTTAGTTTTAGGGCCAATTTTCGGAAATAAATAAATGTATTAATATTATGTTATGTATTATGGACCGATGGCTTAAGTACTATTGATTAATTCAATGCATTGTCATTGCTGATATAGCAAATGAGAAGCGACTGTTGGGGTCAATCAAAATGCTTAAATTGATTGATTGATTGATTGATTGATTGATTGGTTGGGGATCATTGAAGTTTTCAGCAAATGTTCAGTCGTATCACGACGGCAAGTTCATCTACTCATGTGTTTCCTGGCTTTCTCATACCAGTGCCTCACGAAGCTGACTGCGTTTTACATAGAATGTAAGCTCATTGATAAAAGACGAACGACGCTTGCCGCCGTGACTTTTGTTAAACACCGGAAAGAATGTTGGTCGAGCTTTGGGTTGTTCAGTGTGAAACATATCTTGCCAGTATTGAGTAAGATATAGTGTGAAGCCTTTCCTACCAGTAGTGTGTCAGAGATAGCATGAAGCATGTCCTACCAGTATTTTTTCAGAGATAGTGTGAAGCCTGTCATACCAGTATAGAGTAAGAGAGAGTATGATGCCTGTCCTACCAGTATAGTCAGATAAAATATGAAGTCTGTTTTAACAGTATAGAGTCAGAGATAATGTGAATCCTGTCCTACCAGTATAGAGTCAGAGATAGTGTGTGGCTGTCCTACCAGTATCGAGTCAGAGATAGTGTGAAGCCTGTCCTCCCAGTATATAGTCAAAGAAAGTGTGAAGCTTGTGTTACCAGTATAGAGTCAGATAGTATGAAGCCTGTTTACCAGTATCGAGTCAGATATGGTAAGAAGCCTGTACTCCAGTATAGAATCAGAGATAGTATGCAGCCTGTCCTACCATAATTGTGTCAGAGATAGAATGAAGCTGTCCTACCAGTAAAGAGTAAGATATAGTATGAAGCCTGTCCTACCAGTATTGTGTAAGAGATAGTATGAAGCATGCCCTACCAGTATTGTGTCAGATATAGTGTGAAGCCTGTCCTACCAGTATCAAGAAAGAACTAGTGTATGGCTATCCTACCAGTATTGTGTCAGAGATAGTATGATGCCAGTCCTACCAGTATTGTGTCAGACATAGTATGAAGTATATCCTACCAGTATCGAGTCAAAACTAGTGTGAAGCCTGTCCTACCAGTATCGATTCAGAACTAGTGCGAAGCATATCCTACTAATAAAAAGTCAGAGATAGTATGAAGCCTGTCCTACCAGTATTTTGTCAGAGAGAGTGTGAAGCCTGTCCTATCAGTATCGAGTAAGAGATAGTCTGCAGCCTGTCCTTAAAAGTATCGAGTAAAACTAGTGTGAAGCCTGTCCTACCAGTATCGATTCAGAACTAGTGTGAAGCATGTCCTACTAGTAAAGAGTTAGAGATAGTATAAAGCCTGTCCTACCAGTATTGTGTCAGAAAGAGTTTGAAATCTGTCCTATCAGTATCGAGTAAGAGATAGTATGAAGCCTGTCCTACCAGTATTGTGTCAGAGAGAGTGTGAAGCCTGTCCTATCAGTATCGAGTAAGAGATAGTCTGCAGCCTGTCCTTAAAAGTATCGAGTAAAACTAGTGTGAAGCCTGTCCTACCAGTATCGATTCAGAACTAGTGTGAAGCATGTCCTACTAGTAAAGAGTTAGAGATAGTATGAAGCCTGTCCTACCAGTATTGTGTCAGAAAGAGTTTGAAATCTGTCCTATCAGTATCGAGTAAGAGATAGTATGAAGCCTGTCCTACCAGTATTGTGTCAGAGAGAGTGTGAAGCCTGTCCTATCAGTATCGAGTAAGAGATAGTCTGCAGCCTGTCCTTAAAAGTATCGAGTAAAACTAGTGTGAAGCCTGTCCTACCAGTATCGATTTAGAACTAGTGCGAAGCATGTCCTACTAGTAAAAAGTTAGAGATAGTATGAAGCCTGTCCTACCAGTATTGTGTCAGAGAGAGTGTGAAGCCTGTCCTATCAGTATCGAGTAAGAGATAGTCTGCAGCCTGTCCTTAAAAGTATCGAGTAAAACTAGTGTGAAGCCTGTTCTATCAGTATCGATGCAGAACTAGTGTGAAGCATGTCCTACTAGTAAAGAGTTAGAGATAGTATGAAGCCTGTCCTACCAGTATTGTGTCAGAGAGAGTTTGAAATCTGTCCTATCAGTATCGAGTAAGAGATAGTCTGAAGCCTGTCCTTAAAAGTATCGAGTAAAACCAGTATAGAGTATGAAGCCTGTCCTTAAAAGTATCGAGTAAAACAAGTATAGAGTCGGAGATGGTGTGAAGCCTGTTCTACCAGTTTAGAGTAAGAGATAGTGTGAAGCATGTCCTACCAGTATAGAGTGAGATATAGTATAAAGCATGTCCTACCAGTATAGAGTCAGAGATGAGATAGTTTGATGCCTGCCTAAATATTATAGAGTCAGATGTGATGTGAAGCCTTTCCTATCAGTATTGTGTCAGAGATAATGTGTAACCTGTCCTACCAGTATTGTGTCAGAGATAATTTGAAGCCTGTCCTACCAGTATCGAGTCAGAACTAGTGTGTAGCCTGATTTACCAGTATAGAGTCAGAGATAGAGTGAAACATTTCCTACCAGTATAGAGTAAGAGAAAGTGTGAAGCCTGTCCTATCAGTATAGAATCAGAGATAGTATGAAGCCTGATCTACCGGTATCGAGTCAGATATTGTGTTAAGCCTTTCCTACCAGTATCGAGTCAGTGAATGTAGGAAGGCTGTCCAACAAGTATAGAGTTAGAGATTGTGTGTGGCTCTCCTACCAGTATAGAGTCAGAGATAGTGTGAAGCCTGTCCTATCAGAATTGTTTCAGAGATAGTGTGAAGCCTGTCCTACAAGCATCGAGTAAGAGATAATGTGAAGCCTGTCCCACCAGTATAGAGTAAGAGATAGTGCGGAGCCTGTCTTACAAGTATATAGTAAGAGATAATGTGAAGCATGTCCTACTAGGAAATAGTCAGAGATAGTGTGGAGCCTGTCCTGTCGGTATCAGATAAGAGAAAGTGTATAGCCTGTCCTACCAGTATAGACTAATTGATAGTATGAAGCATGTCCTATCAGTATAGAGGCAGAGATAGTGTGTGGCTGTCCTACCACTTTAGAGTCAGAGATGATGTGAAGCCTGTCCTACCAGTATAGAATCAGAGATAGTATGCAGCTTGTCCTACCATTATAGAGTCGGAGATAGTGTGAAGCTTGTCCTACCATTATAGAATCAGAGATAGTATGAAGCTTGTCCTACCAGTATAGAGTAAGAGATAGTGTGGAGCCTGCCCTACCAGTATTGAGTAAGAGATAGTGTGAAGCCTGTCCTACCATTATAGAGTCGGAGATAGTGTGAAGCCTGCCCTACCAGTATAGAGTCGGAGATAGTGTGAAGCCTGTCCTACCGGTATAGAGTAAGAGATAATGTGAAGCCTGTCCTACCGGTATAGAGTCGGAGATAGTGTGGAGCCTGCCCTACCAGTATAGAGTCGGAGATAGTGTGAAGCCTGCCCTACCAGTATCGAATAAGAGATAGTGTGAAGCCTGTCCTACCGGTATCGAATAAGAGATAGTGTGAAGCCTGCTCTACCAGTATCGAATAAGAGATAATGTGAAGCCTGTCCTACCAGTATCGAGACAAAGATAGTGTGTCGCTCTTCTTCCAGTATAGAGTAAGAGATAGTGTGAAGCCTGTCATCTCAGTATAGAGACCATGATAATGTGAAGCCTGTCCGATTAGTATAGAATCAGAGATTGTTTGATGTCTGTCCTACCAATATCGAGTCAGAGATAGTAGCAAGGCTCTCCAACAAGTATAGAGATAGAGATAGTGTCTGGCGGTCCTACCAGTATAGAGTCAGAACTAGTGTGAAGCCTGTCCTACCAGAATCGTGTCAGAGATAGTGTGAAGCCTGTCCTACAAGTATCGAGTCAGAGATAATGTGAAATATACCCTACCAGTAAAGAGTCAGAGATAGTGTGAAGCCTGTCCTACCAGTACAGAGTAAGAGATAGTGTGTAGGCTGACCTGCAAGTATATAGTAAGAGATAGTTTGAAGCATGTCCTACTAGTATATAGTCAGAGATAATGTGGAGCCTGTCCTATCGGTATCAAGTAAGAGATAGTGTGGAGCCTGTCCTACGAGTAAAGGGTAAGATATAGTTTGAAGCATGTCCTACTAGTATATAGTCAGAGCTAATGTGGAGCCTGTCCTATCGGTATCAAGTAAGAGAATGTGTGAAGCATGTCCTATCAGTATCAAGTTAGAGATATTATGAAGCATGGTCTATAAATATCAAGTCAGAACTAGTGTGAAACCTGTCCTACAAGCATCGAGTAAGATATAGTGTGAAGCCTGTCTTACCAGTATAGAGTCAGAGATAGTGTGGTGCCTGTCCTACCGGTATAGAGTAAGAGATAATGTGAAGCCTGTCCTACAAGTATAGAGTCAGAGATAGTGTGGAGCCTGTCGTACCGATATAGAGTAAGAGATAATGTGAAGCCTTAACTCTCAGCATAGAGTCAGAGATAGTGTGGAGCCTGTCCTACCAGTATAGAGTAAGAGATAATGTGAAGCCAGTCCTACCAGTATAGATTAAGAGATAATGTGAAGCCAGTCCTACCAGTATAGAGTAAGAGATAACGTGAAGCCTGTCCTACCAGTATATAGTAAGAGATAATGTGAAGCGTGTCCTACCAGCATAGAGTGAGAGATAGTGTGAAGCCGGTCCTACCAGTATAGAGTAAGAGATAATGTTGGTCCTGTCTTACCGATATAGATTGAGAGATCGTTTGAAATCTGTACTACCAGTATCGAGTAATGGATAGGGTGAAGCCTGTCTTACCAGTATCGGTTTAAAGATAGTATGACGCCTGTCCTAACAGTATCGAGTCAGAGATAGTGTGAAGCCTGTCATACCAGTATAGATTAAGAGATGGTGTGAAGCCTGTCCTACCATTATAGAGTAAGAGATAGTGTGTGGCTGTCCCACCAGTATAGAGTCAGAGATAGTGTGAAGCCTGCCCTACCGGTATAGAGTAAGAGATAGTATGAAGCCTGTCCCACCAGTATAGAGTCAGAGATAGTATGAAGCCTGTCCTACCGGTATAGAGTAAGAGATAGTATGAAGCCTGTCCCACCAGTATAGAGTCAGAGATAGTATGAAGCCTGTCGCACCAGTATAGAGTCAGAGATAGTATGAAGCCTGTCCTACCGGTATAAACTCAGAGATAGTGTGTGGCTGTCCTACCATTATAGAGTAAGAGATAGTGTGTGGCTGTCCTACCATTATAGAGTAAGAGATAGTGTGTGGCTGTCCTACCATTATAGAGTAAGAGATAGTGTGTGGCTGTCCTACCATTATAGAGTAAGAGATAATGTGAAGCCTGTCCTACCAGTATCGAGTCAAAGCTAGCGTTAAGCCTAGCCTACAAGCATCATGTAAGAGATAGTGTTTGGCTGTCCGACCAGTATCGAATTAGAGATAGTGTGAAGCCTATCCTACAAGTATCAAGTAAGAGATAGTGTGTTGCTGTCCTACCAGTATCGAATCAGAGATAGTGTGAAGCCTGTCCCACCAGTATCGAGTCAGGCCACAGGTGTCTTGAAACGTTATGTGGCTATTTTTGCTTAACAGTCTCA
>JASEVX010000014.1:41003328-41005173 GCA_031761405.1 Serripes groenlandicus
GTTTAAATTTGCCATGACATGACTAAAATCTTGGTTGAAAATGGGGGTAAGCCCGAAGACACCCAATTGTCAAAGGGACATAACGATTAGTGTTTATGTTAATCAAGAATACATATACCGGTGAGGGTTATTCCCCTTAATGGAAAGCATTAATAGGTTTATTAAAGTTGACTTGTGTTGTATGCATCGTAATAAATACTTTATAAACTGGCATTTCTCGTATGTATTTATAGAATTCAACGTGTTAGTGGTAAGTACATACATTTGATCTTTGCTGACCTTTATTCAGACGTGGCGACAGTGGAAATGCCCAATGTGTATATTTCCGTAAATGATCGGAATAATATCGCAATCGTGAGGCTAGGGTTTTGTATAGGTCACCCGACCTATATGTGTCAGTTCACACTGTATGGTCTATAATTTGCTTCGTTTTTTGAGTGTTTAAACGACGTTTTCTACATTAGTATAGTCTATATCACGGCGACAGTTTTTCTTAATCCTGATCCCAGTAGTAGGCTAGTAAACGTGCCCTTGTCCAAGGGCAACTCTACCATCCCATGACCGTGGCGACTGGATAACCGGGACGCCCGATTCCAAATACCCGGACACACTAACTACTCGACCACTGTTGATTCCACACTTGGAGTAACACAACTGGTTATCTACGGTACGTACCTCTGCAAATAGGAAAGCTGGTATCCGAATAATTCCACCATGTATTCAAGACGTAATAAGAGGGGAACCAAATCATGTCATTTTTGAATATGCCTAATTCGCATAAACGCTTTTACCATCGACAGCGACAAAGGCTGTGTAAATAATATATCTACAAAGACAAAATTAGATAAAGCTAAATCTTAAATGTAATATGCAATGCATATTAGCGCGTTCCAACGAGAAAACCAACAGTGTGGACTCTACGTAAAAGTATCGACCCGGATCAGCCTGAAGCATGCCGCGCAACTAACACGGACAGACACCCTTTTCGCCGCATGTGGATTATCTGTTTCAGGAATCATTAATCTACATATCTATCCCCCTCAGACGGAATGTGGTCGGCCCGGATAAGCCTGCGCGGACTGCGCATGCTGAAATGTGTCGATACATTACGCCGAGTCATTAATGTGGGTTTTCTCTTTGGAACGGCTCAAATGTGTTGTGGTTTATTACACAAAAACAACAGTGAATGGGTAAAACTGAACTAAACTCACTGTCAATTGTTAACATTGATAATGTTAACTATGTATCCCTGTCTTTTAACCCGTCCAATTAGTAAAGAACTATAAATGCACAGAGAAAACTGTTTGTTGAGAATACATGGTCCGTGATCTTTTAAGATTCGTAAACACTAGACATATGTTCAGTCGTAAACACTAGACGAATTATGTTCCTTCTTTGTAAACACTAGACGATCTATGTTTAATTCGTAAAACACTAGGACGATCTTATATTCATTTCGTGAACAAACTAGTACGATCTATGTTTATTCGTTAACACTAGACGATCTATGTTCATTCGTAAACTCTAGACGATCTATGTTCATTCGTAAACACACTAGATGATCTATGTTCTTTCGTAAATACTAGAACGATCTATGTTCAATTCGTGAACACTAGCGGATCAATGTTCACATGTGAACATTAGGAATTCTATTTCGATTCGTGAACACTACACACTAGAGACGCTCTATTTTTCGTTTACTAGAACATCTATTTTCAATGATGAAAAACAAACAGATATATTTTCATTCGTGAAAAAACAAGGAATCATACTACAAAAATCTATTTTTAATTGTGAATAATACTAGAAGATCTATTTCGATTCGTTGACACTAGCTGATCTTTT
>JASEVX010000014.1:41005373-41022873 GCA_031761405.1 Serripes groenlandicus
GTTTTATTGGCTTTCCGTATAAAGGAACCGGGTCCTATTGGCTCTACGTATAAAGAAACCGGGTCTTATTGGCTCTCCGTATAAAGAAACCGGGTCTTATTGGCTTTCCGTATAAAGAAACCCGATCCTATTGGCTCTCCGTATAAAGAAACCGGATCTTATTGTCTTTACGTATAAAGAAACCGGATCCTATTGGCTCTCCGTATAAAGAAACCGGTTCTTATTAGCTCTCCGTATAAATAAACCGGGTCTTATTGGCTTTCCGTATACAGAAACCGGGTCTAATTGGCTTTCCGTATAAAGGAATCGGGTCCTATTGGCTCTCCGTATAAAGAAACCGGGTCTTATTGGCTTTCCGTATAAAGGAATCGGGTCCTATTGGCTCTCCGTATAAAGAAACCGGGTCTTATTGGCTCTCCGTATAAAGAAACCCGAACCTATTGGCTCTCCGTATAAAGAAACCGGATCTTATTGGCTCTCCGTATAAAGAAACCGGGTCTTATTGGCTCTCCGTATAAAGAAACCCGATCCTATTGGCTCTCCGTATAAAGAAACCGGTTCTTATTAGCTCTCCGTATAAATAAACCGGGTCTTATTGGCTTTCCGTATACAGAAACCGGGTCTAATTGGCTTTCCGTATAAAGGAATCGGGTCCTATTGGCTCTCCGTATAAAGAAACCGGGTCTTATTGGCTTTCCGTATAAAGGAATCGGGTCCTATTGGCTCTCCGTATAAAGAAACCGGGTCTTATTGGCTCTCCGTATAAAGAAACCCGATCCTATTGGCTCTCCGTATAAAGAAACCGGATCTTATTGTCTTTACGTATAAAGAAACCGGATCCTATTGGCTCTCCGTATAAAGAAACCGGTTCTTATTAGCTCTCCGTATAAATAAACCGGGTCTTATTAGCTCTCCGTATAGAGAAACCGCGTCTTATTGGCTTTCCGTATAAAGAAAATGGGACTTATTGGCTTTCCATATAAAGAAACCGGGACATATTGGCTTTCCGTATAAAGATACCGCGTCTGATTAGCTCTCCGTATAGAGTATCCGCGTCTGATTGGATCTCCGTATAAAAAAACACCGTGTCTGATTAGCTCCCCGTATAGAGAAACCGTGTTTGATTAGCTCTCCGTATAGAGAAACCGTGTCTGATTAGCACTTTGTACAAAGAAACCGCGTCTCATTAGCTCTCCGTATAAAGAAACCGCGTCTGATTGGATCTCCGTATAAAGAAACCGTGTCTGATTGGCTGTATCTGATTTGCTCTGCCGTCTAATTGGCTCTCTGTATAAAGGAACCGGGTCTTATTGGCTCTCCGTATAAAGAAACCGCTTCTGATTAGCTCTCCGTATAAAGAAACCGCGTCTGATTGGCTTTCCGTATAGATAAACCGCCTCAGATTAGCTCTCCATATAAAGAAACCGCGTCTAATTGGCTTTCCGTAAAAAGAAACCGCGTCTTTTTAGCTCTCCATATAAAGACACCGCATCTGATTGTCTTTCCGTATAGAGAAAGTGCGTCTGATTACCTCTCCATATAAAGAAAAACGCGTCTGATTAGCTCTCCGTATGAAGAACTGCATCTGATTGGATCTCCGTATAAAGAAATCGCGTCCTATTGGCTCTCCGTATAAGGAAACCGGGTCTTATTGGCTCACCGTATAAGGAAACCACGTCTGATTTGCTTTTCGTATAAAGAAACCGCGTCTGATTGACTTTCCGTATAAAGAAATCGCGTCTGATTAGCTCTCCGTATAAAGAAACCGTGTCTGATTAACTCTCCGTATAGAGAAACCACGTCTGATTGGCTGTATCTGAATGACTTTCCCGTCTAATTGGCTCTCCGTATAAAGAAACCGCGTCTTATTGTCTTTCCGTATAAAGAAACCGGGTCTTATTGGCTCTCCGTATAAAGAAACTGCGTCTTATTGGCTCTCCGTATAAAGAAACCGGTTCTTATTGGCTTTCCGTATAAAGAAACCGGGTCTTATTGGCTTTCCGTATAAAGAAACCGGGTCTGATTAGCTCTCCGTATAAAGAAACCGGTTCTTATTGGGTTTCCGTATAAAGAAACCGGGTCTTATTGGCTCTCCGTATAAAGAAACTGCGTCTTATTGACTCTCCGTATAAAGAAACCGGGTCTTATTGGCTCTCCGTATAAAGAAACCGCGTCTTATTGGGCTTCCGTATAAAGAAACCGGGTCTTATTGGGTTTCCGTATAAAGAAACCGCGTCTTATTGGCTCTCCGTATAAAGAAACTGCGTCTTATTGGCTTTCCGTATAAAGAAACCGGGTCTGATTAGCTCTCCGTATAGAGAAACCGCGTCTTATTGGCTTTTCGTATGAAGACACTGGGACTTATTGGCTTTCCGTATAAAGAAACCGCGTCTCATTAGCTCTCCGTATAGAGAATCCGAATCTGATTGGATCTCCGTATAAAGAAACCGTGTCGATTAGCTTTTTGTATAGAGAAACCGTGTCTGATTAGCTCTCCGTATAGAGAAACCGTGTTTGATTAGCTCTCCGTATAAATAAACCGCGTCTGATGAGCTCTCCGTATAAAGAAACCGCGTCTGATTAAATCTCCGTATAAAAAAACCGTGTCTGATTAGCTCTCCGTATAGAAAAACCACGTCTGCTTGGCTGTATCTGATTGACTCTCCCGTCTAATTTGCTCTACGTATAAAGAAACCGGGTCTTATTGGCTCTCCATAAAAAGAAACCGCATCTGATTGTCTTTCCGTATAGATAAAGCGCGTCTAATTAGCTCTCCATATAAAGAAACCGCGTCTGATTAGCTCTCCGTATACAGAACCGCATCTGATTGGATCTCCGTGTAAAGAAACTGCGTCCTATTGGCTCTCCGTAAAAGGAAACCGGGTCTTATTGGCTCTCCGTATAAAGAAACTGCGTCCTATTGGATCTCCGTATAAGGAAACCGCATCGACTTATTTGCTTTCCGTATAGAGAAACTGTGTCTGAATAGCTCTCCGTATATAGAAGCCGCGTCTGATTAGCTCTCTGTATAAATAAACCGCGTCTGATTAGCTCTCCGTATAAGGAAACCACGTCTAAATGGCTGTATCTGATCGGCTCTCCCGTCTAATTGGCTCTCCGTATAAAGAAACCTGGTTTTATTGGCTCTCCGTATAAAGAAACCGCGTCTGATTAGCTGTCCGTATAGAAAAACCGCGTCTGATTAGCTCTCCGTATAGAAAAACCACGGTTGATTAACTCTTCGTATAGAAAAAACGCGTCTGATTAGCTCTCTGTATAGAGAAACCATGTATGATTAGCTCTCCGTGTAGAGAAACCGTGTCTGATTAGCTCTCCGTATAAGGAAACCGCGTCTGATTGGCTGCGTCTGATTATCTCTCCGTATAGAGAAACCGCGTCTGATTAGCTCTCCATATAAAGAAACCGTGTCTGATTAGCTCTCCGTATAGGGAAACCGCGTCTGATCGGCTGCGTCTGATTGGCTCTCCCGTCTAATTGACTCTCCGTATAAAGAAACCGGGACTTATTTGCTTTCCGTATAAAGAAACCGCGTCTGATTAGCTCTCCGTATAAAGAAAGCACGTCTGATTAGCTCTCTGTATAGAGAAACCACGTATGATTAGCTCTCCGTGTAGAGAAACCGTGTCTGATTAGCTCTCCGTATAAGGAAACCGCGTCTGATTGGCTGCGTCTGATTATCTCTCCGTATAGAGAAACCGCGTTTGATTAGCTCTCCGTATAAAGAAACCGTGTCTGATTAGCTCTCCGTATAGGGAAACCGCGTCTGATCGGCTGCGTCTGATTGGCTCTCCCGTCTAATTGACTCTCCGTATAAAGAAACCGGGACTTATTTGCTTCCGTATAAAGAAACCGCGTCTGATTAGCTCTCCGTATAAAGAAAGCACGTCTGATTAGCTTTCCGTATAAAGAAACCGCGTCTGATTAGCTC
The DNA here is from genome assembly GCA_031761405.1 of Serripes groenlandicus. NCBI lineage: Eukaryota > Metazoa > Mollusca > Bivalvia > Cardiida > Cardiidae > Serripes > Serripes groenlandicus. Next base: position 41,009,323 of record JASEVX010000014.1, read on the forward strand.
TCCGTATAAATAAACCGCGTCTGATTAGCTTTCCATATAAAGAAACCGCGTCTGATTAGCTCTCCGTATAATGAAACCGCGTCTGATTAGCTCTCCGTATAAAGAAACCGCGTCTGATTGGCTTTCCGTATAAAGAAACTGCGTCTGATTGGATCTCCGTATAAAGAAACCGTGTCTGATTAGCTCTTTATATAAAGAAACAGAGTCTGATTAACTCACCGTATAAAGAAACAGAGTCTGATTAGCTCTCCGTATAGAGAAACCACGTCTGATTGGCTGCGTCTGATTTACTCTCCCGTCTGATTAGCGTTCCATATATAGAAACCGCGTCTTATAGGCTCTCCGATTTTTATCATATTAAGGGTAAATTGGGGTTAAACTATTGGAGCTACAGTTCTAGCTTTCAGAGTGCATCTAAAGCTGAATTATATATGTAGATAGACGAAGATTGAAAGACATGGTGAGAATGTGTGGATGCACGGGCTCGCCAGAGTCTCCACTGTACACAGGTCAGATGTCCAGATAAGGAGGGATGGTATTCAGCTCTTTTTCCCACAATTTCTCTTTCATTATTAAAGCAAACCCTATATTGTGGGTACTCAAAAGAATTGTCTCTGAGATTGAGACGATTCTTTTGAGTACCCACAACAGGGTCAAATAAGGGTATTAGAACCTGCAATTTTCTTTTTAAAAATTGCTATTACCTTGATGTTTTTGCATGTAAGGCATTGAGATTTGCTGACTGATGTACTATAATATATGCACACTATTAATACTGCGGAGATTTTTCGTTATTTTGCATTGTAAAATCTACTGGGTTAGTAACCCAGTATATCTAAAAATATCGCTGTATATTTATCACGTGATCACTACAACCGAATTGACAAAACACGGAGCGGACGTTTTTTTAACTGCTTATTTCCTATGAAATAATGAAAAACAAAACTTGTACGACCTTCTACAACATTCCGTTACATATATATTGAGGTATTTTTGATTAATTAGAATAAGTATAAAATATAACGATTTTGGACCATTATGGTGTTCAGTCCCTTTAAGACCCAAACTGGTCACACGTAGTAAACTGTCGTAGTTATATCAGAACATATCGTGTGTGTCACATGCAGCAAAACGTCGAATAGACTTTCGCGTATTGATAGCAATGGTAATTAACCCATAGTGAACTTTTCCGATAGTGTTTCTATTTTTTACTTCGATTCTTAGCCTTGAGCTATTTCTATAGATTCAGGCACGTTCGTATGTCATTATTAAGGTTTTTTTCAGCCGAGTACTGATTTGTTTCTCCCGGGAGCATGAATAAGTGAACTATCGCATTGATATAATTGCTATACTGTTGAAAACGGTGTAAAACCCCAATAATTGAAACAAACAAGACCTATTGTCGTATAGATATTCCGTCTCTTTACTAGACTGTTCAGTACTGTCTGACTTATTCAATAGCAATCAGTGCAGGTCGTGATCAGAATTATCTAGATACACAATGGTCGCACTGAAAGTACGATTGTCGTTAACTGAACTTGGAGGCTCATTTGGTAAAGCGGTAGCATTATTGCATTACCTCCCTTTATTGGAAAGAATGTGTATGTGATTCTTTTAATACACAGCATACAGATAAGCCGTGATGTCTCAGTCGCTAACGACTAAGAATATCAATCCGGGGGTCGCAAACTCAAACCCCGATTCGGTCGTTCATAATTCCCTACGATTTACACATGGCACTACGACTAGCGTCATTCATCTTTCCGGTAGCGACGCGGGCTGTCAATCCAGGGGCTGTGAGTTCGAATCCCGGCTCGGCCAACTTTCTTCCCGAAGATAGACAAAAGTCAATGCGACATGCGTCATTCGTCTTACAACAATGGGCTAAGTATATGTGAAAAGCAGTTAGTTGCTTGGGAAGATTGCCGCCGTTTGGTCACAATGTTTTCAAAAGTCGTCTGCTGTTATTGCGTCAAAATGCGTCTGCATGTGAGAAAGGGTTAAGGCTAATCCTTGTATGGATTTAGGTGGGATTAGGCGCTGCTTATGGCCACAGGATTGCATCTATAATTGCAACACATGATAACTGCTTATGGCCACAGGATTGCATCTATAATTGCAACACATAATAACTGCTTATGGTCACAGGATTGCATCTATAATTGCAACACATAATAACTACTTATGGTCACAGGATTGCATCTATAATTGCAATACATAATAACTGCTTATGGTCACAGGATTGCACCAATAATTCCAACACAGAATAACTGTTGGATCCAAAACAATATCTGAGCAACCTATACTAGCCATGTAACACGAATACCGACATTCAATGACGTGCCAATTACTGTGGACTCAACAGAAGTCAACATTGACTCATAAATTACTTCGAGTTAGTCACGTGTTCGATCGTTTCTCGGATTAATGTTCTATTCAATGAGGTTTCTTCGGCCTAGTAAAGCATTTGAGGCGCCCCGCGAGAAAACCAACATCATGGTCTCTGCGTAATGTATCGACCCAGATCAGCTGAAGCATTCCGCACAGGCTTACTCGGACAGACACTTTTCGCCTCCTGTGGATTTTCTGTTTCAGTAATAATTACTTTATACTTCTATCCTCCTGAGACGGAATGTATCGCACGGATCAGTCTTCGGGGACTGTGCAGGCTGAGCCGGGACGATGCATTACGCAGAGGCCATAATGCTCGTCAGAGCAAACATGATTGGTTGCTACGGTGTTTTCATAAGACTGATACACCCAATGATATTGGCTCGCATTACAGGCTGTTAATGATCACAGGTTCGTGTTACCATGTCCAATGTATGTATAGTTCTAGTCGGTATTTGGTCAAACACATTAAATGTTTTGTTTCCAAGATATTTGTTGAAATACATTCAAGATCCGTAGGCTCCCGAAATGCACGTCCTCCGCTATGTCTTCAAGTGTCACATCGTGTCTTATATTGCTTTTCGTAGGACTCAAGTCTCATCCGATTGATGGATTTGTGTTTAACGTAAAGCCGTTTTGACCATATTGTCATTATTATGAGGTGCCAGTTCACCTACATGTGCCCATGTGTTACCTGGTTTTCTCATACCAGTATTCCACACAACCGTATTCCAAACAACTAGTTGCTTTTCAACCGAGACTGTTAGCCAATTGGTGGAAGACGAATGATGCATGTCGCATTGGCTTTCGTCAAACGTCGGAAAGAAAGTTGGTTAAGCCCGGGTATGAACTCACAACCCCGAATTATAAGGCCGCGTCGTTACATACTGAGCTATCAGGGCTCAACCAAGCGTTATCTGAATACTTTAGATAATACATAATTCCGGGTACAAAATATAACCAAAACTTGTTTATATGCTTAAAGATCAGAAAGACAGTTTATTGCTTATCACATATCGCTCAAATAAAAACAGTTTTTACAGAAATCATATTAAAACATTTTCTTTTTAAATCATAGATACTCACAAAGATTTTCCATTACAAAAAACCGTTTAAATATACTTCAAAACGGTTGATAGTCTCATGACTATAATTATTGTGAACCAAACATGAATAAATCTTATCCGATTCAATAATATATTATACACTGTGGCATCACGCGATCACATCGGCGTTTAGTTTTGTCGAACATTCTGCTAAATGTCTTTCATTCGTAAAACAGAAAAGTAAAAGATAGAAAGAGAAGAAAAACTTGAAAAATGAAATTCGTATATCGGTTAAACTTGTTGTCGTGGTCGTCGTCAGGGTGGATGGGTGGATGGCTTGTGTTTCGCTGTTCGTTCGTTTCCTTATGCGTTAAAACGATCTACAATAAACGAAACAATTTATATCAAATAATTTTGACCAAAATGAGCAGCTGTGTTTCAAGTAATATATCCCGAGTTGTTGCGAGATTCAAATAACTTGATAATTGTTCAGTTATCAGTTCCTTGGTTAATTACCAGAACTATTGTACACATTACCTAGACCCTAGCGAGTAATGGCTTTTCTTCCTTGACGCTCAGCATTACGACTGAATCGATGGTGTAAGAATAAATGGTCCAGTAGTACTGGTAACATATATTACATATAAACACCGTAATCGATTTAAAAAAAAAAGCATAGACACAAATAAAGAGTTTATTTTGTACGTTATTACGTAGCCAGTTTGCATGTACAGCGCTGGGGACACTTAGGTACAAGAACATTGTTCATATTTACCAAGGCAACGTCTCTTTTGCATAGGCGGAAGAAAAGTTCGGTCTTATAAATTATTCAAATCAGAGTCAAATTTTCACTTTTTATATTTATTATTGGTTCCCTAATATGGTCAACAAGACTTAACTGTTTCACAATGGCGTCAGTAATGACGTCTTAAGACGTCTTCACAAACAAGGGTCTTGTCGGGATTCAACTCCGATTTTAAACCACATTATAAAGAAAGAGTCTAGGAAGAATAAAACAAACACAGACAATTACTTGAGCACGTCCTAGCAAATACTCCAGGTGGGAAACACTTAATTCGTTATCAAAACAATTGGTGACGGCGAACAGCAAAATATTTAAAAAAGAAGAGCAAACCTGAACAAACTCAGAACATTTGTGAAGTCGTTCAATTGTTTGTATTTAGAATTAAATATGGGCATGTTTGAATACTTACCTAAAATGGCTAGAATCCTTTCCATTGCACTTTCATTGTCGTTTTCTGAAAAAGAGAAGTACATGTAACTGACAATACTAATATATATTAAGGTAAGAAGGACTAAGAATAAGGGGTGTGACTTGTTTAACACTTATCGGAATCAGTGGAACAAGTCTTTAAACAGATTCTGACTTCCATCATGTTAAACGGTGGTACAATTTCGGCCTAGAAAAGATAGCTCCCAGAAATACAATAATTACCTCCCTTGCAGTCAATTTTGATACGCAAATATTTAAAGTATAATGAGTGTATCTAAAACAAATTAAGAATACACAAATGAATTTGAGTTTGACGAACCCTTTTGCTGAAGCCTTTGTATTATCTGATTACATCAGCAGTTTTTCATTCAATTCTTTTATTTACTTGTAGTTGCTTTATGTAATTATATTTGATCTTCCACTTTTCTACAAATATTATATCTGCCTATCACAATGGCCACCAGTGGATATAAATATCATTTGTTCAGCCGTGTGTTCCATAGTAAACACAACATAAACAGTTTAAGCTATGCCTAACAAACGGAACGAAACCTACCTGTTTTATGAATGGAAAACAGGTAGAACATGTTTGGTTAACCGACTAAGGAACGGTATATCGACAAAACCTATATAGGTTTCGCAAAACAGGATTTGAGTTTTGTGACTATGGAACACAGGGCTGAACTATGTATGTCCTTTAATGGTATAGCCAATTACTCTGTACAATATCGGTGGTAACTGCTTTGTCTTTGTCTTCTTAGCCTAATGGGGAGGAATAGCGTGGGGATTTTACACTTAGCGTCACAGGTTCTACCCCAACTTGCGCATGTTATAGAAAAGTGTCACTGGGTGAGGCACATTTCGTAGCGTAGAACAGGTTTGCTTACACAGGGATAATGAAGACTTTCTCTGGGGCCGTGATATAACTCAAATAATGTTGACAAAATGGCGAAACCTCCAATAAAACAAATGTATAGCCAACGGATGTGTACATATTATATTTTGCATTTGCAAGCCTTATTTTATTCAGGCACATACGGACAATGTAAGTCAGCTGCTCTTATTCTAAACAAGCAATATATACGTCCTAACATTTGAAGCTCGGTCGGTAGTAAATGTAGTCTCTGTATGAATAGACAACACCATTACAACCAGCAATATCCCACGGTCACATATTTAATTAAAATATGTTCGATTGAGTGTTCGGTGTTTTATGTCGTTTTCAACAATGTTTCAGTTATATCATGGCGTTTTCTGGACTGGTCCATTTATTCTGACACCAGCAAGTCAGTCGTAATGGCAACCCCGCAACCCTGAGCGCCAAGCAGTTTTATAAAGTCTTTATTAAAATACAGTGGACTCGATAGGGACCAATACAATATTTCGAAAATGACGTGATCGAGCGATACGTGTTTAATTCATTCATGCATTGCAACATTTTTAAATCATATATCAGCCGTCCCGCGAGAAAACCAACATTGTGGACTCTTCGTAAAGTATCGAGCCGGATCAGCCTACGCATGCCCTGCAGGCTTACCCGGATAGACACTTTTCGCCTCGTGTTTATGTTCTGTTTCAGGAATCATTACTCTATACCTCTATCCCCCTGAGACGGAATGTGTCGGTCCGGATCGGTCTGCGCGGACTGCGCAGGCTGATATGGGTCGATACATTACACAGAGGCGATAATGTTGGCTTTCTCGCGGGACGGCTCATATACCTGAACGTTTATAATGAAAAGCAAGCCAGTGATAAGAAATCATTTTATTATATATCGAAGCAGCAGTTTTGGTCACTCGCATAATTAATGAAAACTGAGGCTACTGGTTTTTTTCGAGAGAAATGTGTTTCATTTAATGACAACAGTTAAACGATACATTCAAATTTCCTAATGTTTACGTTATCGCGAGTCTACTGTTTTCTCAATTGTTTTACACAGGTTTTGTTTTATTTTTTAACAATTTCTCAGTCATATCACGGCGGCAAGTTCACCTACTCATGTGTTTCCTGGTTTTCTTACACCAGTACTCCACACAACAATCTTCCCAAGCAACTGGCTGCTTTTCCACATAGACTTAGCCCATTGGTGGAAGACGAATGACGCTTGTCGCAATGAATTTTGTCAAACGTCGGAAAGAAAGTTGGTCGAGCCGGGATTCGAACTCAATTGGATTGACAACCCGCGTCGTTACCGACTGAGCTACCGGTATTCGACAAACCAGTACTAGACGATACCATGTGCTTTGCCTAAGGGCACTCCACCCTTACTGCCGCTAAATGCGGATTAAACCATGGACGCCCGTTTCCAAATCCCCGACGATTGCCACTCGGTCACAGCGGACTCCTGACTTAGACGGAGACAGTAGCTGATAAATGACATTGTTATATTTACTCCTACTAATAATGTTAGCATCTATGATAGGTAAACACCCTCTGAATTACAACAATGCTCAAATGAATATATCGAGGGCTTGGCGTGAAACGGTTGTAACTAAAAACCTATTATGAAAACCATGGTTTAGGGGCAATTTTGACCCCTTTGTAAACAATGCAAATTTAAGTGCCATTGCTCAGAACGAGCAATGGCACGTAAATTTCCATTGTTTACCAAGATAAAATGATTTAACGATTATAAAGACTTTATGGCGAGGTGATTAACCTTGATAAAAAAAATACAAATTTTAGTTACAACCGTTTCACGCCAAGCCAACGATATATACTCATACTTCTATTCACATCTCTGATAGGTAAACACTAAACACTTTCTGATATACAACAATGCTCAAATGAATATATTACTGAGGACTTCTTACCTTTTTTCCTCGCTTCTAGGGCCTTCCCCAATGCTCTTAACGTATCTTAAAATAAACAAAAAATGAAATAATAATAGAAATTGAAATTATGATGATACAATAATATTAATGACGCATGTTTCACCAAATCACGTAAATAATGTAAATCAATATTCACACTACTTCTGCTATATGATGCGAGTAAGCAATGGACATGGATAACCTGGTTGACAGGTACACAGCAGTAAGAAGACAACGTCGATGTTTTGGCTACTTTAAGAAATGTGTTGCTCATAGATGTAACTACCTTGTTCCTATCTACTCTGTCCATTACTATCTACACACGCGTTATCGTTTCAAAAAGGAACAGAGGAGAACATTATTAGTTTGAGCAACAACATTGGCAGCAACATAGGTTTCATTCAGTAGTTATATATATATATGGAGTAATATTTTGAGCTCCAACATTGGCAGCAACATACGTTTCATGCAGTAGTTATATATATGGAGTGATATTTTGAGACAAATCTATCTTTGCTATAACTCAGTTTTGCCCATAAGTGCAGACTTCTTCTGCTAATTGATGATAACCCTGAACAAAGGTACACAGACGACAGAGGACAACGTTGCTTTCTGTTGGAAATTGCATTAACATGAAATCTTACTATCGTAAGTGCGAGATCCCTGTCCTGATCCTTCTTGTCCTGATCCTTCTTGCCCTGACCCTCCTTGTCCTGATCCTCCTTGTCCTGACCCTCCTTGTCCTGAACCTCCTTGTCCTGACCCTCCTTGTCCTGATCCTCCTTGTCCTGACCCTCCTTGTCCTGATCCTCCTTGTCCTGATCCTCCTTGTCCTGATCCTCCTTGTCCTGATCCTCCTTGTCCTGACCCTCCTTGTCCTGATCCTCCTTGTCCTGAACCTCCTTGTCCTGACCCTCCCTGTCCTGATCCTTCCTGTCCTGATCCTCCTTGTCCTGACCCTCCTTGTCCTGATCCTCCTTGTCTTGAGTCTGAATAAATATATAAATAAACTTCGATAAGTGTTGCATTATCAAAAGCATTGTCATCAGACATAGTGTAGTGGAAGGTTTTATGTGACAATATTAAGAAGTCCCCATGCTCTCTTTCCCACTGTGTGTTGGTATAACTGAAATTAGTTTCACTAGAATAACAAATTGTTGTTATAAGGGTAGTCATAGTAGTAGAAGTAGGAGTAGTAGAAGTAGTAGTTGTAGAAGTAGAAGTAATAGGAGTAGTAGTAGTAGTAGTATTACTAGTAGAAGTAGTAGTAGAAGTAGTAGTAGTAGTAGTTGTAAAAGAAGAAGAAGTAGTAATAGTAGAAGTAGTAGTAGTATCAGTAGCTGTAGTCGTAGTAGTAGTAGTAGTATAAGTAGTAGTAGTAGTAGTAGTAGCAGTAGTAGGTGCTGAATTCAAGAAATAAGATATTATAGTCAAAGTTACAAAACTGTTCAAAGACTGTCTTGCAATATTAGAATCATAATTCTGAGATAAAATAAGAGCAATAATTTCACTTTCCAGTACCCTAAACATCTAAATATTGATAGTTTATGCTTCATTTCTATTTGGTAGACCGCGAAAGCCAAATTTAGTACATTTTCATGACTTTCAATTGACAGCTTTTCAACATTTACTACCAAAATAGTTTTGATCTACTTGATAGTTAAACACCCTCTGAATTACAAAAATGCTCAAATGAATATATTACTGAGGACTTCTTACCCATGATTCTCGCTTCTAGGGCCTCCCCCAATTCTCTTAAGAAATCTTAAAATAAACAAAAATGAAACAATAATAGAAATTGCAATTATGATGATACAATAATATTAATAACGCTTATAAAATATGTATTGCTAGACAGTTCACTTAATGGCTTCCTCATTCATGTTTCGCCAAATTACATAAATAATGTAAATCAATATTCACACTACTTCTGCTATATGATGCGAGTAAGCAATGGACATGGATAACTTGATTGACAGGTACACAGCAGTAAGAAGACAACGTCGATGTGTTGGGTGTTAAAGTTAAGAACGTCATGAAATTGACAATCTGAGCGGAACGTGATTGGATCGTGAGCGTGATTGGAACGAGGTTGGAACGCTTTAAGAGCGGAACGGAAGTTTGCGCTCTGAACGAAACAATCATAATGAATGAAAAAATATAATCACATGAATGCTTCGCTCATTGAGCGGTTGCAACAATTTACTCAATAATTATTTTACTAAACTACTTTTGATCGTAAAAAAAAGTTTCCAGTGAACGTAAAAATGCGATCAATTTAAACGGAACGGAAAAAAAAATCTCAATCATTTGAACGCCTGAACGCTTTAAGAGCGGATTGGAACGTACGTGAGCGGAGCGGAACTGCCTAAAACGGAGCGGAGCGTGAACGGTAAATGTGTCTATGTCATGATGTTCTTAACTGTACTCATAGAGGTAACTACCTTGTTCCTTTCTACTCTGCCAATTCTTATCGCAACACACGTTATCGATTCAAGAAGGTACAAGCGAGAACATTATTATTTTGAGCACCAACATTGAGCAGCAACGCAGGTTTCATTTAGTAGTTATATATATGGAGTGATATGTTGAGAACTAACATTGGCAGTAACATAGGTTTCATTCAGTAGTTATATATATGAAGTGATATTTTGAGAACCATCATTAGTGGCAACATAGGTTTCATTCAGTAGTTATATATATGAAGTGGTATTTTGAGCACCAACATTGGCAGCAACATAGGTTTCATTCAGTAGTTATATATATATGGAGTGGTATTTTGAGCACCAACATTGGCAGCAACATAGGTTTCATTTAGTAATTGGAAACCGCCAGACTTTCAGTAGGAATGCCTTGAAAGTTTAGCACAAGGAGATGATAAGTCATTATTGTGATTTGGCCTTTTTAACGTCTGATTTGTTAATACAAGGAGATGACAAGTCATTATTGTGATTTGGCCTTTTTAACGTCTGATTTGTTAACACAAGGAGATGACAAGTCATTATTGTGATTTGCCCTTTTTAACGTCTGATTTGTTAACATAAGGAGATGACAAGTCATTATTGTGATTTGCCCTTTTTAACGTCTGATTTGTTAACACAAGGAGATGACAAGTCATTATTGTGATTTTCCCTTTTTAAGATCTGATTTGTTAACTTCTACAATAGGATTACTTTACTAATGGAGAAACACGGCTATATGTTTCTAAAATACTCGATGAACTTTTGTTTGTACTTTTTCATGGAAATAAATATTTCTTACTTGATTAACACAATATTATAAATACTCGCTCCCTGATTTCATAGACCTGCCACTGTACCAAAAATTGAAATATCTCGATTTATTCCTTAAAATGTACCGGAATAATATTTTAATGCTTGTTTGTTTTGAGTCTCAATCTTAAGTAAGTGAAAGTAGTACTGCATCTAGTCTTAACAGTAAAACACTGGTTGTTTGTCAATCGCATGACCACAGTGTGTACTGAAGAGTATCATTCTATAAATAGAACGGAAGTGTTGTTACATGGTCTCTTAACCCTTTCTCACCTGAAGACGCATTTTGACGCAATTGCAGCAGACGACTTTTGAAAATGAGGAGCAATTTTTCCTTTTGTCACAATGTTTTCAACTGTATTGAATGATTATACCTTCATTTAAAGAGATTGTTCGTGTTGTTGTCTAGATGTTTTCAAATTCGTCTGCTGCTGATTTTCTATTTCTGGGAAGGGTTAAGTAACTCTCCTTTTGATACTGACCAGTATTTATTTAAATCGTACTTTTACTTTACTCCAATTTAGTCTGTCTTGTATTCTATGCATTATAGCTGCTTATAAATATCTACGTTTACATTCTTCACAGTAAAATCTCATTCCGATAAGAATTTAAGAATAAATAAACTGATCCAGGTTACGGCCAAATTCGCAGCATTTATTTGTTCAACTTATCAGACAGTAATTACTTGTTTGGGTCCATTGAAAATGATGAGCCCGCTATTTGAGTCATGCTTGCGTATTACTGACTGCTGTATTCAAGTGCCTTTGTTTGTACATAACCTGAAGACCGAAGGCAAAATAGATGTTATGTGTGCCGGTCAGCATTGTTTGCGAGAATATCTAACATGGAACTGGGCGTGGATTCTACATGTATATTTGCATGTTGATTTTTTGTAGAAAAGCTTGTAAAATTGCAATCAATCATGAGCTCTAAAAGTATTGTCCATTTAAAACAAAATTAAGTCATGTTTATGATATTTTTCATGATCGGTTTAACTGGAAATAATGGCATTCATTAAGACTCCAAACTCTGACAAGTAAAATATCCTGTCTAATACTTCAGTCTCTGATAAACACAACATCTGCTCATTGTTTTAACTTACAGATATACCGACTAATATGACAATGATGTAATCTTTCGTTATTATTGTATGTGTTCCTTTGATATTTTCTTAAACGGTTAAGGTGCAATTAAACAATTCTGGTTTTAAATGAACTTCGTTTATTACTTCAAGTGGAACACAATATTGCGGCTTCTTTGATGCCGTGCATCAAAGATTCCCCTCGTTATATATATGGATTGTTGAGTAATCTTTTGATAAAAGGCTATCTGAGCTATAACTCAGGTATGTCCATACGTTCACACTTCTTCTGCTAAGTGATAATAACCTGTCATGTACAAGGATAACCTTGAACAGTTGCTTTTTTTTTTAAATTGCATCAATATGAAATCTTACTATTGTAACGGCGATATTCTGATCCTTCTCCCGAGCCTGATCCATACTCTTCTGATCCATATCCCGAGCCTGATCCATACCCTTCTGATCCTGATCCCGAGTCTGATCCATACCCTTCTGATCCTGATCCCGAGTCTGATCCATACCCTTCTGATCCTGATCCATACCCTCCTGATCCCGAGCCTGATCCATACCCTCCTGATCCAGATCCCGAGCCTGATCCATACCCTCCTGATCCATACCCTCCTGATCCATACCCTCCTGACCCATACCCTCCTGATCCATACCCTCCTGATCCATACCCTCCTGATCCTGATCCCGAGCCTGATCCATACCCTCCTGAGCTTTGTCCTGATGATCCGTAACCTCCTGTTATATAAATGAAATGAGTACAATATGTAATCAGAGATGTGTACAACGTGTAAACTTTGTAACTTTCAATATATATGTAATCAGAGATGTGTACACAGTGTTTAGTTTACTACTTTCAATATGTAATCAGAGATGTGTACAAAGTGTAAAGTTTACTACTTTCAATGTGTAGTCAAAGATGTGTACAAAGTATAAAGTTTACTACTTTCAATGTGTAGTCAAAGATGTGTACAAGGTTGTAACTTTATTACTTTTAAAATGTAGTTATAGATGTGTACAATGTGTATTTATTTATTGGCTGTGGTAAATAGTGTAGTTTCGGATATACCTTTGCATCATCGGTATTAGAAGCTTCCAAATACAGTCAAACCTGTGTTTAAGACCACCTTTGTTTAGCAATTCCCTGTCTTTAGCAACATAACTTTAAATTGACTAATTACTCATTTTCTGCATAAATAACCCTGTAATAAAAGATCACCTGTTATTGGACTGTCTGAGCCGAGATAAATATTAATCCTGTTTTACATACCAAACCATATGTGTTTTGTGTATTTAGTCTTAACTTCGTCTAAACTCATTTATCGTACATCGATTGCGAAACAAGCTTTCAGATTATGTTAATCACGCTCGATGCCTTCTTCCTGGAGACTTCATGAAGGTTTTTTTTGCACAAATGCAGTAACTGCTTATCAAAGGGTTCGAACACTTGACTATTGGTACGAGGGGCGGACGTTCTGTACCACTGCATCACTGTTTGTCAACCCATTTGTATTAAAGAATGCTTACCTGCTGTCCTTTCCAATAAGGCTAATGCGGTTAATATACCTGAAAATATACATAAAGAACTTAGAAGTCTTAATTAACTATTTCAGCGTTAAAGGCAATATTGAGGTTTTTGCAAATAATACAGATTCAGGTGAGTCAGCTCGTAACGAGCTGTCACACCTGAAATCAGCGTTGTTTGCAT
>JASEVX010000014.1:41027873-41167604 GCA_031761405.1 Serripes groenlandicus
GAGTCATTACTCTATACCTCTACCCCCCTGAGACGGAATGTGTTGGCCCGGATTAGCCTGCACAGGCTGATCTGTGTCGATACATTACGCAGAGAACGTATTGTTGGTTTTCTCGTGGGAATGCTCAAATTACTAGCAACTCTATTCAGTAAAGAAAGTGTCATCCTATTAACCCTCTCTTTCCAATTTACTAAATATTAGCAGCAGACGACTTAAAAAACATCTTATTATGTTTCAGGATTCGTCCCTCTATACCTCTACCCTGAGACGGAATGTATCGGCCCGGATTAGCCTGCACAGGCTGATCTGGGTCGATACATTACGCAGAGAACGTATAGTTGGTTTTCTCGTGGGACTGCTCAGATTACTAGCAACTCTATTACCCCCTGCCCCTTTCCCACATACTAAACATTAGCAGCAGACGACTTTAAAAACATCTTATGCATAACTATGGAAATTGTCTATACATTTAAGTATGAATACTTGATAGGCTTGAAAACATAGCGGCAAAGGTGGAAATTGTTCATTATGAGCAATTTCTACTTTTCCCCACAATGTGTTTCAAACTGCGTCTGCTTGCAGACGCGTCAGAAAGCGTCCAAACAGAATATATCAACTTTGGCCTCTGCGTCATGTAACGACCCAGATCAGCCTGCGCAATCCGCGCAGACTGATGCGGGCCGACACATTCCGTCTCAGGGGGATAAAGGTATAGAGTAATGATTCCTGAAACAGAAAATCCACAGGAGGCGAAAATTGTCTATCCGGGTAAGCCTGCGCGGCATGCTTAAGCTGATCCGGGACGATACTTTACGCAGACTCGACAATGTTGGTTTTTCGCGGGACGACTCATATATCTATAAGTACTTGTAGTAAAAGCCCGAAACTGTTACATCTGAAAATGTTCTCAGTGCTCAGAAAGGAATTAAAGTAAACCTCCGGTGGGTCCATTTCGAGAATTGATTTGCTCCTTTTGTCACTGTCGGTGCAAAGGGTAAGATATATTATCATTAATTGTGAGCCAGAGGCCTAAGCTGTTTGAAATAAAGATGTACGGTTCTATGTATGTGATCATCAGGAATGCCACAGTTATATAAACCTTTGTGCAAATAAACAGTATGATTGATTGATTGATTGATTGATTAGTTATTTATTGATTGAGTGATTGATTGATTGAATGAGTGATTGATTGAATGAGTGATTGATTTAATGCGTGATTGATTGAATGATTGATTCATTGATTGATTGATTAGTAATGTATTTATTGAGTGATTAATTGAATGAGTTATTGATTAAATGAGTGATTGATTGAATGCGTGATTGAGTGATTGATTAATTGATTGATTGATTGATTAATTGAGTGATTGGGTGATTGATTGATTTATTTATTGTATTGATTGATCTGGATCATACTTCGTGTTCAACAAGTTTTCTGTCAAGGCGGCCAGTTTGTTGACCTATCCATGTGTGCTATGCGTTCTCACACCGATACAGCACACAACATACTTTCCAAGCAACTGGCTGCTTTCCCAAAAATAATGTTTAATACATTTGTATATATCTCTGTTAAAATGTGCATGGAAAGGACTCTGTTGAATAATGTATGTACAGTGTTTAGCTTATTAATGTTGATAGGCATTAATTCCTCGTTTTCGTTTTGCTGTATATATACCAAGTACCGTGCACTGTGGCGATTTATCAAAGGCGGGTAATGCAGTCCTGTTATTTAAAATAGTTAGGCAAAGTAGCAGCATAGCAATACAATGATGCAAGTCTAACTTCAAACAAACAACTCATAAAATATTGTATAGTCAATGTGAAACTTAAGCCGAATAATAGATATAACACACCGCTTAGTGCAGATTGCCAGCCCGTTCTTATAGTTTTGGCTATATTTACATTTAAAATAATTTGGTAAAATTGCATCATTCCATTTCAAAGTTGACAAATATGCAAATTCAAATTCAAAATAAGTAAAACAAACCCAACCATGTAAATTACACCCTCGATAATTATTAATACAATACAACATATTTTAATCGCAATCATGAACATACACTACAAATAGCAAAATATAAATGTACAGAGAATATTTGTGATGTTGTAGTTTTCAATATGTCAGATAGAACAAAGAAGATTTGTAATAAAATGTCTTAAATCCCTATACATGGTTATAAGTAGATTGAGGGATAGGCAACTCCACCTGTACACGTGTTATCTGGTTAAAATATCACACATAGAAATTAAATTGTCCTTTATTTTCACATTTTGTAGCAAATAAAACTTTGAAGTCACATTTGGCACATAAACAAAACATACATATTCTGAAAGCTTAACAATTCAATTAAAGTTAGAGATGCAATGAACAACTGGAATTTCTTTGTATTTTGAACAATGACTGGTTTAAAAGACACAAATATTTGGATTTCTGAATTATATTTATATATTTTTTTCAACAAATTAATAGACTGACATTTTTCATACGGATAACATATTATAAAAACTTGTAGTATATTAAAATATTTTTATCCACTGTAATAGAAGAATGTTTAAACTTCCAGAAAATATTTGTTTTGTTTTCATATCTTGAATAGTTTTTGAGTTTTACTTGCTACAAATGTTGGCACGGGTGATATTTTAGTATATAATTTAGTTATCTAAACCTCTTATCTACGTCCCTGGTATTATCGGTTTAACACAATGTGTATTAAACTAGCTATAACTAGGCTAAATATTAAACTATGTCGAATTCTTATTACATGTAATTGTAACATGAGATTGTGAAAATTAAAAGCGCACGATTTATTTTTGATAGCATCATTTCTTTCTATTATTAACATAATAGATGAATTTAGCAAGATTTAATGTTTCCTGGTTTTCTAAACACCAGTCTTCCACACACTGATCTCTCCAAGCCACTGGCTGGTTTTCCACATAGACTGTTAGCCCATTGGTGGAAGAGGAATGACGCTGGTCAGTATAACTTTTATCAAACGTCGGAAAGAATATTGGCCGAGCTGGAATTCGAACACACAACCCCTGGATTGACAGCCCTCGTCGCCGACTACCGACTGAGCTACCGGGGCCCGCGGCCTCTTTAAAAGTAAAATATTGAGTACACTTACTTCTGATTGAGGTGGTGGCGGTGATGTCCTTGGTGGCGGTGATGACCTTGGTGGCGGTGATCTCCTGGGACCACCCTCGTGTCGTAGGAATCGAGCTTCAACCATGACCAGCATGGCCAATGCCAGGAAGATGCTGACTTTCAACATCGTCGTCTTCGGGTTTGAAATCACTTCAAGGAGAATAAAACACAAACTGTATCGCGATGAATCAGCAGAGAACAGGCGTGTTTCGTCAACGAGGAGGGAATCTCTGAGACTCTAAGGCCCGGGCTGGTCCTCTTATATACACTGTCGGAATAATGAGCCCGTAATTAGACCCCCGGATGAAACGAACAATGGGAAGAATGAAGGTTGACGTCGACAGTCTTTACATAAAGAAAAATCGTGATTCTCATTTTTTCTATTGAAATTATTGAAATTATATTTTTGGGCTGAACGTTATTGTTTAACACTTTTTACCACTTGTGGACGCATTTCAACGTATCTGTAGCTGAATACATTTTGAAAACATTGTGGCAAAAAAGAGAAATCTCTAAATATGAGCAATGTTAGCGGTTGCCACTTTGATTTTAAATCGCTCCAATGATTATATCCACATATATGAACACTTTCGATATTGATTTGCCTGTGTGTTTTCAGTAGGTCATCTGTTGCAGATTTGTTGAAAGGGTGAAGTTGGTTTCTTCTAATGTCCCGGGTATGTATTGTAGTTGAAAAGGTCTTTTGTCAAAGAACGTCATATTTGAGATGTTATCTAAGAAAGGGACATTATAATAACTCATTAACTATCTTCTGTTTTCCAAATGCGTGTGATCTGAATGCAGACTGTTTTAACCGATGCAAGACCTTGTACTAAAGTGTAGATTGATTGGTTGTTAAGTTTAACATGTTTTTTGCATGTGTGTTTTGTTATATCACGGCGGCCAGATCACCTCACGCGCGCTTTTCTCATGAACTCTCGGACTCCACACACCATTATAACCACGGAACTGACCTCCTACCAACATACACCTACCACAGGTGCAGGGAATCGCGGGTTCGATCTCCAATCGGGTCACGCGAACATTACTTATAGTAATGACTTACCTACATGAGCTCTTTAACCTCAGTCGGTAGCGACGCGGGCTGTCACTCCAGGGGTTTAGAGTTCGAACCCCAGCTCTGCCGACATTCTTTCCAACGTTTGACAAAAGTCACTGTCATTCATCTTCCACCAATGAGATAACAGTCTATGTGAAGAAGCAGCCAGTTGCTTGGAAGGACTGTTGTGTTGTGTACTGGTATGAGATAGCCACGAGAAACATGAGTAGGTGAACTGGCCGCCGTGATATGACTGACAAATGTTCAAAACGGCGTTAAACCATATTCAATTAATCACTTAGTGGTACTAAAAGTTGTGGGAATAGCTTTACGACTGGTGTATGAGTTACGGGGTAAATAACATCGGTATTACTGGTACATTTCTTGGAGAATAACAAACAAAATTGCCTCTGCGTAATGTATCGACCAAGATCAGACTGCGCAGTCCGCGCAGACTGATCTGGGCCGTCACATCCCGTCTCAGATGGATAGAGTTATAGAGTAATGATTCTTGAAACAGAAAATTCACAGGAGGCGAAAAGTGTCTATCCGGGTAAGCCTGCGCGGCATGCTTAGACTGATCCGGGTCGATACTTTACGCAGAGTCCACAATGTCGGTGTTCTCGCGGGACGGCTCATATCTGTGAAAGCGGCGTCAACACCACGCAAACAAACATAAACCTTCCCACATAAACTATACAGCCCAATGGTGATAGGCGTATGATACATCTCAAAGTTGGGTTAGACTACACCCTCACGAAAACCACCTCTGTACAGCAATGACCTGTAACAAAGAAGGAATATTTTTGGTGTAGTGTGATCTATTTATCCACTGTCGTTATAAACCACACGGTACAGTTACACATGTCAACGCTATATTCTAACAGGAGAAGGTTTCATCATCAAAAGAGGGACCCCTCTCTGGAACGGCTCTATCTCTTTGCCTCCATCCGATGTCGCTCTGTAAAGGTTACTGTTCGCGAATTGACTATAATGGCTGCCGGTGAGTTTACTGAATGGTATCGGCAGTCTAGCTGAGTCAGGTCACCTACATGTGATGTGTGTCATGGCTTTCTCACACCCGTACTCGATACAACAACAGGCTTTTAAAACAAAACAAACAATCCTGCTAGCTACACATGGGTAGGTGAACTTGTCACCGCGATATGACTGAACAAATGTTTAAAATGGCGGACACACTCTCTATTTTGTTCACAGTATGCTCAAAGGTCGATCGGTAACTCATATCAATCCTTCAAGTAACGTGTTTGTCTGAATGATAAGCTGGTACCCTACTTCGTGTCTGTGAGAATGAAAGGAAGGTACCCTTTTCCGATAGACGGAACATTGATGTATAAACACTAGCCGCATTTTGACGCGACATTGATGTATAGCCACTAGCCGCATTTTGATAGACGCGACATTGCTGTATAGACACTAGCCGCATTTTGATAGACACGACATTGATGTATAGACAATAGCCGCATTTTGATAGACACGACATTGATGTATATACACTAGATGCATTTCGATAGACGCGACATTGATGTATAGACACTATCTGCACTTTGATATACGCGACATTGATGTATAGAGACTAGCCGCATTTTGACGCGACATTGATGTATAGACACTAGACGCATTTCGATACACGCGACATTGATGTATAGACACTAGCCGCATTTAGATAGACGCGACATTGATGTATAGACATTAGACGCATTTTGACGCGACATTGATGTATAGACACTAGACGCATTTTGACGCGTCATTAATGTATAGACACTAGACGCATTTTGACGCGACATTGATGTATAGACACTAGACGCATTTTGACGCGCCATTGATGTATAGACACTAAACGCATTTTGACGCAAGCATATGTAGAAGACGACTTTTGATAGCATTTTGACAAAAGGTGAAATTGCTCATAATGGACAATTCCTCCTTTTGCCACAATGTTTCACTTCCATTCAAAGATACCACTTCCATTCAAAGATACCACTTTCATTTAAAGATACCACTTCCATTCAAAGATACCACTTCCATTCAAAGATACCACTTTCATTCAAAGATACCACTTCCATTCAAAGATACCACTTCCATTCAAAGATACCACTTCCATTCAAAGATACCACTTACATTTAAAGATACCACTTCCATTCAAAGATACCACTTCCATTCAAAGATACCACTTCCATTCAAAGATACCACTTTCATTTAAAGAATGTGTCCATAGTTCTACCTATACGACTTCATACTCTGTGCTGTAGATATCTTGTTACTAGGAAAGGGTTAAGACATGTTTACCCTTTTTCTAACGTATATATAGAATGCATCATACCGTTCGTGATAAGTGATGGCATAAATGCAAAATGCGAAATGATATAATTAATAAAAGAAGACTGGAACCATATTATTCTCCTAAAAATATAATATGTGTGCGCAGAAACCTCGTGTTTGATTTCATTTGTCAATCTAAAAGTATAAACAGAACGGCCAAAGTGATAAGGTTTGTTTAAATACTCTTTGAAAGTATATTTTTAAACCCGTGCAATTAGTAAAAAAATCGGATCTTATTCAAACATTACTTTATACGAGCCATTGAAATAACTACGTTTCCCCCTCGGTGGTGTAGTTGTAGAGGACGAGGTCGACACTCAGGCATGAACTGTCAAACTATCTATTAACAAAATTGGACCGCGGAGCTCAGCTTTGTATTTGTTATCATGCAGTGGAACTTTATAATACAGTTATCGATGAGCGATGTCTACTTTTGGTATAATGTTTTCAAATCCGTCTATTGCAGATAGTCGAAATGAGGGGTTTAATATCTCATTACGAAATTTGAACTTGCAGCTTAGTTTGCATCCTTTAAGATGCGTGAACGTAGAATGGAAAGATATAAAAATACAGTCATTGATTAGCAATATCTGCTTTTGCTATAATGTTTTCAAATTACTCCAAATGAGGGGTCTTATATCTCATTACAAAATTGAACCTTTGCAGCTTAGTTTGCATCTGTTATCATGCATGAACGTAGAATGGAACTTATATACAACAATACAAAACACCAGTCATTGATTAGCAATTTCTACTATTGCTATAATGTTTTCTAAATGCCATCTATTTCAGATACTCCAAATGAGGGGATCTCATTTCAAAATTGAACCTTTTCAGCTTAGTTTGCATCTGTTATCATGCATGAATGTAGACTTGAACTTAGATACAAAAAAAGACCATTCATTGATTAGCAATTTCTACTTTTGCTATAATGTTTTCTAAATGTCGTCTAACTGCAGATACGTCAAATACATCTGTGCAGGGGAAGGGTGTAACGAAGTGTCTTCAATATCTCTTATATTGGATGCAGGAATGCCATCTACTGGGCATTGAAGACAAGTGCATACCCAGATAATCATGCGCATGTTGGGTCTTATTGACTCTCCGAAACAGGATGCATTGGTAAATGTGCGTACACCCCTAGATAGTTTTTGTTAAAAGATTTATGTAGGAATAAATTACATGAAGCCGGGCAGTAGAGGCTCTTTTCATGTAGGAATAAATTACATGAATACGGGCAGTGGAGACTCTTGTTAGACTTGCCGGATACATTGGCGCTATGGCATCTACACAGTATGCAGATTCATTTAGATCTAGACGCTGTTCATATAAGTAAGAAAGTATGTACTTTTTGTATATTAAAGTGACATGTGTATACCATGTAATACAACCTAATACACATTTTGCTGGAAAAACACCCGGCCCCAAGGGCCTATATGTCATTATCAATAAAGTTAATGACTATGTACGTAAGCTCATGTATTCCTATCAGTTTGTGGTTCATGGCGTCTATACACATATATACATATAAAGACATATATATAATTATATCGATGGTCTCGTTCGACCAGGCCTAAGCTGGAGCCTGAACAAGATGTATATATTAGTTTCAGAAAAATAGTGTTATATAATGTCGTCGAATACAGACGCCTTTTGACGCCGCTGCAGCAGAGGATTTTCCACAAAGCTTTAAATATTTTTTCAATAATTAAGCTTTCTCCCTGATTTTGCTAAGATGTTGACATAGTCGTCTGCTTCTGATGTGTTGTATGTTGATAAAGAGGGCGTGCGGGGGCGGGGGAAAGGGGGGGGGGGGTGGGTTATGTGATCACAGAATGATAAGTGTTGACATGATAAAGTTTCGTGATTTTAAAATATATTCTTTTTGTAGTAAGAATTCGATAATTATAAATTTGACAAAAGATCGATAGATCCATATTCTATGCCCCTTAGTGTGCGTATTGTTGTACTATTTATACATGATATATATTATAACTCTAAAGCTTGAAATATAATAATTCGTGTCACTGAGAGAAAAGATCCAATGCAATAAATCGTTGTGATTTTTGTAAAGGTGTCTACTCGATTCTACCCGCTATTCATCTTTTAAATTAGATCACGTGATTTCTTTGCTAATTACCTAATGAACTATCAGTGTGTGTGTGGCCTTGTCAAGGTAGCGACAGCTCGGACGGTAATGGTGGGGACTGTCTGGCAAGGAGTTGCGGGTACGAATCCGTACTAGGCCATTAATTATTTTCCAATTAGTGATACATTGCGTTGAAGATTAATGCATCGATTAATATCATGGCGATCCGTTCACCATCTCCTGTGTTTTCTGGCTTTCCCAAAACAGAACGTAATACAGCAGTCTTTCCAAGCAACTGACAGCTTTTCCACACAATCGGTCAGCCAAAGACGAATGACGCTAGTCGCTAGTTGCGATAAAATTGGCCAAACGTCGGTTAGATTATCGGCCGAGCTTGGGTTCGAACTCGCAACCCCAGTAGGAACAGCCCCCGTCGCTTCCAATTAAGCTACCGCGGTTCGGAAGTTTTTTCCGATAAGTGATACATGGAATTGTTTCCGCCGATGCTCTCCTTGCACTCATGCACAAACAAATATATAATTGGTAAAGTAGCCAGTTGCCCTAGAACACATGTTATCTGAGGCACATAGTACTGAAATGGATTGTTGATGGCCGTCGTGATATAAGAGAAATAGTGTAGAAAATGTAGTTTAACTCTAATCAACCAATCTGCCGTTATCTTGACGGTGATGCTACTTTGTTTCTCCAATACAGACTCCTTTTGACGCATACGTATTAAAACAACTGTTGATAACATTGTGGCAAAAGCTGAATGTGTTCAGACAACACATCTGCGACTAAAAACTTTCAAAACATCTTTGTAAAGTAGTTGAAAATTACCTGAAATTATAATTAATGATTAGACTCACTCATACATATTGTGTAGCCGAGTCCCGGTAGCTCAGTCGGTAGCGTCGAGGGCTGTCAATCCAGGGGTTGTGAGTTCGAATCCCGGCTCGGCCAACTTTCTTTCCGACGATTGACAAAAGTCAATGCGACATGCGTCATTCGTCTTCCACCAATGGGCTAAGTTTATGTGGAAAAGCAGCCAGCTGCTTGGGAAGATTGGTGCGTGGAGTACTGGTGTGAGAAAACCAGGAAATGCATGAGTAGGTGAACTGACCGCCGTGATATAACGGAGAAATTGTTAAAAACGGCGTTAAACCCCATTTAATCATACATATTGTGATAAAAGGAAAACATTTTCATTATGCCGTTATATTTTTTAAAATGTCGCTTGCTGCAAATGCATCCAAATCAAAATGCGTCTGTAGTTGTGAAAAGGGTAAATACATAAATTTAGTATTGAATCGGTTTCCGAAAGTGTGCTGCAATTAAAAATAGCGTCAATTTAGATCTGGATAAGTAAGTATAAGTTAACACTTTCCCACATACAACAAATCTGTAGCAGACGACTTTGAAATAATCTTATCAAACATCTGAAAAAATCTCTATTAATGACAGTTTAATTATTGAATAGAGTTGAAAACATTGTGACAAATGGTGAAATTGCTCATCATGAGCAATTTCACCTTTGCTACAATGTTTTCAAAATTCGTCTGCTGCAGAGGCGTCTGAAAAAGTATATATGTGGGAAAGGGTTAAAACTAATAAGCCGTTGAACCCTTTATTCGAACAAGAGACATATTCATAAATGATTTATCTTAAAAAGTAAAAATATCTTTAACTTTAATTCCATGGATACATATCGAGGGCTTGGCGTGAAACGGTTGTAACCAAAATGTGTATGTTCTACCAAGATTAATCATTTCGCCATAAGGTCTTGATAAGCGTTAAATCGATTTTCTTAATAAACAATGGAAATGTAGGTGCCATTGCTCGTTCTGAGCAATGGCACCTAAATTTGCATTGTTTACGAAGGGGTCAAAATAGCCCCTAAACCTGGGTTTTCAAAACCATTACAACCGTGTTACGCCAAGCCCTCGATATGACTGTGCTAGGTACCACATGCATCCAATCTAGAGCAGATGACATTGAAACAATCTCGGTAAGAGGGGAAAAGGGTTAAATACACGTATAGCGGGATAGATTAAGTTACGTTTTGACACCCAGAGATGTCAGCTCAGGCAGTCATGAAAGCGTGATGTGATGTAAGGTTGTGATGTAAGGTTGTGATGTAAGGTTGTGATGTAAGGTTGTGATGTAAGTGTGATGTGATGTGGTGTAAGTGTAATGGGATGTATGTGTGATGTAATGAAAGCGTGATGTGATGTAAGGTTGTGATGTAAGTGTGATGTGATGTGGTGTAAGTGTAATGTGATGTAAGTGTGATGCGATGTAAGTTGTCATGTGATGTAAGTTGTCATGTGATATAAGTGTGATGTGATGTGATGTAAGAGTGTGATGTTAGTCTGATGTGACGTGATGTAAGTGTGATGTTCTGTAAGTTATGATGTTATGTAAGTGTGATGTGATGTAAGTGTGATGTGACGTAACGGTGTGATGTAAGTGCGATGTGATGTAAGTGTAATGTGAAGCATCAGATCGTCAAACACGTACACGCATCATCATCGGAATCCGCTGTTTGTTCAGTTAGTTTGTTTTACGTCGTGTTTAATATTTTAACCTAATCTAATTATCCGATATTTTTGCGTAGTAATTTAAATTTTAAATCGAGAAATAGTGCTTTTTAAGAGTAGTCACATTTCGAGGGCTTGGCGTGAAACGGTTGTAACTTAAATTGGTATTTTTTTTACCAAGGTTAATCACCTCGCCATAATTTCTTTATAAGCGTTAAATAATTTTACTTGGTAAACAATGGACATTTAGGTGCCATTGCTCGTTCTGAGCAATGGCACCTAAATTTGCATTATTTACAAAGGGGTCAAAATTGCCCCTAAATCAGGGTTTTCAAAATACGTTTTCAGTTACAACCGTTTCAAGCCAAGCCCTCGATATGTTTCTTATACAAACTTAGATGGATTGTTCGGTGTTTGACGCCGCTTTCAACTTGTTTTCAGTTATATCATGAGGTGTCCTGGCTATGTTACTAATTCTATATATCCCTTTATTCTGACACCCGCGAGTCAGTCCGTATGTTAATCCCCCTCAACAAATCTCGAGAGCCAAAGAGGGAAAGCCATTATTGTCTTTTGTAAAGTATTTTGAATGAGCCGGCCAAGGATCGAACCCGCGACCTCCCGCACTCGAGATGGATGATATAAAACTTCACAACCGGTGCGATCTAGTTTTGTCCATTTAAGCCGTTGGAGAAAGGTATTGACTGGGTATATGATTACATACATATCGAGGGCTTGGCGTGAAACGGTTGTAACTAAAAACCTATTTTGAAAATCCTGGATTAGGGGCAATTTTGACCCCTTTGTAAACAATGCAAATTTAGGTGCCATTGCTCAGAACGAGCAATGGCACCTAAATTTCCATTGTTTACCAAGAAAAATGATTTAATGCTTATAAAGACTTTATGGCGAGGTGATTAACCTTGGTAAAAAAATACCAATTTTAGATACAACCGTTTCACACCAAGCCCTCGATATACATTCTCTGATTTTTCTGATCGTCATTGGAACTATATGAGCCGTTCCACGAGAAAACCAAGTATGAACTATGCGTAATGTATCGACCCAGAACAGCCTGTGCAGTCCGCGCAGGCTAATCCGGACGGACACGTTTCGTCTCAGGGGGATATAGCTATAGAGTAATGATTCCTGATACAGAAAATCAACCGGAGGCGGAAAGTGTCTGTCCGGGTAATCCGGCGCGGCATGCTTAGCCTGATCCGGGTCGAAACCATTACGCAGAGTCCAATATGTTAATTCTATCGTGAACAGGCTCATATATGAACCCCTGGAGGTCGGTTACGTGATAGCCTCATTACATTACTGTTGTTCACATAAAACAAGCATTGATAACAGAGCGTGGGAAAGAACACGCTTTCTTTCTCTTATAAATACATTGATTGAATGATGTTTTGCGTCGTTTTACGTCGTTTCTAAACATCATTTCAGATATATAAAGGCGTGTTCCAAGGTAATGTACCAATACCAGCGGTATTATATCACTGGACATCGATGCTCCAGTTGTATTGCCATCTTCGCAACACTGGGCGATAATGAGGTCGTTCATAAATAGTGAACCAACCAGGGATTGAACCCGTGACCGAAGAACTTTACTACAGGAAAGGTTCACGATAACATGTATAAAATGTGGCCTGTTTAAATGACGTAGGACTTTGTTCGATTTAATTCCGAATCTGCACCGTACTGCCCTCCCCCCAAAACAGTGAAATGTGACAGGTTTTAATGACGTGTGGCTTTTCCGATTTCATATCCCAATATTGTTTTCTTATATTGTTATATCACGGCGCTTTTGGGCAATGTACGTTAATGCTGATTGAAACTGCAACTAACTGCACGACCGAGCCAAGTTCGAACGCATGACCCCCCTTTACTGATAGCCATCGTCGTTACCGACATAGTTATCATGACTCGTCTTCCAATAGATAAAGTAGACTACTAGTGGAACACAATCAAACGCCCACACGAAAGAGCCGCGTCTGACACATTGTGGCGTATAATGTATGGGGCTTAACTCGCACCTATGACTATTTTACAAGACGCCCGACAGAGAAGGTTCTGCTTTAAATCGTGCGGATGCACAGGCTCGTCCGAGTCCTCCAGTTTAAAACCTTATTTTATGGCATCGAGTTTAACCAATTCGTTTAAAGGGCGCATTGATAATCAAGACTCGAAATTGCCTGACTCAGTTCACATTGAAATCTACACAGTGAATTCAATACTTCAAAAATAGACGCAATTTCTATTGTTGCATTTGTTCAATATGACGTCTTGGCGCGTTTTTAAAAATTGATGATCATTCAAGAACGAGAAAGACCTCGTCACATCAAGATAGGGCCAACTATTTTTGTTTCCATCTTTAGTGTTTTCTGGTCGACAGGAATGCCAACTCTATATACAGATTGGCTATTATTCATGTATTGGAATATCTACATTGTTTGTTTAGTTTTGTTTTCCTCGGCGGCGTGTTTGTTGAATAGGTCGTCTGTCGTTCATTCGAACTCCCACTCGTTCGTACGTACGTCTAAATGCAGTTAGCCAGGCATCTATCCACATATCGAGGGCTTGGCGTGAAACGATTGTATCTAAAATTGGTATTTTGTTACCAAGGTTAATCACCTCGCCATAAAGTCTTTATAAGCATTAAATCATTATTCTTGGTAAACAATGGAAATTTAGGTGCCATTGCTTGTTCTGAGCAATGACATCTAAATTTCAATTGTTTACAAAGGGTTCAAAATTGTCCCTAAACCAGGGTTTTCAAAATAGGTTTTTAGTTACAACGGTTTCACGCCAAGCCCTCGATATGTGTTTTTTAATTTTCTCATTTATATCTTATCTTACCTTGTTTGTATTGTTTGTTTTTTAAAGTTTATGAAGCTCCGGAAGTACATCTATTTGGTTCATTACTGCTCACATAATGTATACTAAATCATACGTCATAGCTTTTTGTGACACGTTACAAAAGTAGAAGGTAATTGCCTGCCAGACAATACATATATATGATTTGTTTAAACCAGGCCTAGTTCAAAACCAAATCATTTTCTAAATCAGGCACACTCGGTTATGATAATAGAGTCTTTAACGTCATCCAAGTATCTGTATGTTTAAATGTTGGTGTTTTACGCAGCTTCCATTATTCCAGTTATACTACGACGTTTCATTGGTATGTTTTCAATACTACCGGTATGTTTTCAATACTACCGGTATTTTTTCAATACTACCGGTATGTTTTTAATACTACCGGTATGTTTTCAATACTACCGGTATTTTTCATTCTGACACCGATGCTTGAGTCGTAGTGTGAGCCGTCCCGCGAGAAAACCAGCATTATGGACTCTGTGTAATGTATCCACCCAGATCAGCCTGCGCAGTCTGCGCAGGCTAATCCGGGCCGACACATTACGTCTCAGGTGAATAGAGGTATAGAGTAGTGGTTCCTGAAACAGAAATTCCACAGGAGGCGAAAAGTGTCTTTGCAAGTTCGCCTGCGCGGCATACGTTTAGCTGATCCGGTTCGATACTTTACGCAGAGACCACAATGTTGGTTTTCTCGCGGGACGGCTCATGTAATCTCCGCAACCATGAGTGCCAAGGGGGGAAATCATTTCAAAGGAGTTGGTATGTCTCAATTGGGGATCAAACCCAGATCCCCTGTGTTAGGGACGGACGCTGTAACCACTTTACAACAGAGACGGTCCTCTTACAAAGTGAACAGTGTTTCTAAAAGGTTCTTTGCAAAGTAACCGTAGTATAATTAAAGCATTTCAATTTTATATCTGTCGAGTCTTAAAGGTTTTAATGATCTGCGAAGGGTAAGCCTGTGCATCTTCACCGACCTCATATTTGTTATTCAAACCTTTATGCACCATCTGACAAAACAACTGGAATTGTTACAAAATTAGTTGTATGCCATTATCAAATTAAACGATGCCAATGCGAAGTTTCATATCGCCTGACTTCCGAGCTCCAGGAAAAATTACCTAAGTGTTTTAACGAGCGCCTTAGTGGTGTAATGTCAAAAGGCTTTGCTTTTAGAGTTGAAGACCAATGTTCGATCCCCGGCCGGGGATCAAACGCAATAATTTAAAAAAGGTAAAAAAGGTAATAATGGATTCCAATTTTGCACTCATGGTTGTGGGGTTAGTACTTTTGAGATTTGAGCCGTCCCGCGAGAAAACCAACATTATGGCTTCTGCTTAATGTATCGACCCAGATCAGTCTGCGCAGTCCGCGCAGACTGATCCGGTCCCATACATTCCGTCTCAGGGGGATAGAGGTATAGAGTAATGATTCCTGAAACAGAAAATCCACATGACTATTCGGGTAGGCCTGCGCGGCATGCTTAGGCTGATCCGGGTCGATATTTTACGCCGAGTCCACAATGTTGGTTGGACGGCTAATATGCGTCTGTGTCAGGCTTATCTTATTCCGACAGTACTAGTTATAAATCCAGGTAACGCCATGCTATATGAAATAATTTACGCCGCTTTCAACAATTATTCAGTTACATCACGGCGTTCCCTTGAAAAGTAACCAGTACTACTGGCCCATTTATCCTGACACCAACTAGTTAGTCGTTATGCTAACCCCATAACCCTGAACGCCAGGGA
Source organism: Serripes groenlandicus (assembly GCA_031761405.1). Lineage (NCBI taxonomy): Eukaryota > Metazoa > Mollusca > Bivalvia > Cardiida > Cardiidae > Serripes > Serripes groenlandicus. Next base: position 41,043,682 of record JASEVX010000014.1, read on the forward strand.
GGTCAGCCATTACTACCGCTTTTAAAGTCTTTGGTATGACCTAGTCGGGGATCTAACCTGCGACATTCCCTACCCGAGGCGGACAATCTACCAGTATATCATCGAGACGGAAGAAAACGATACTAAACAAAGAATATCAAACAAACAAGCGTATGCATAACAAATATAGATATATATTTGTTTATATAATTCTTGTATATAAACTGTATATTAAGCAAACTCATTGCAACCTCATGCGACTAATTATCGTACAGTGCAGCGCTGGATCAAGCTGCATGGATAAACTTTACTGTCCGAATCTTTTTTCCTGTAGTGAAATAGAGACACACAGTTTCATAAATGAAAAGAGATTATAAAACACTCTGGCAAAAAAAAGAGAAACTCTTTTTTATGAACTCCACTCCATACCCCATGACATTTCTGATATCAGGTATCTTTGATGCACAGGTAAGTATATATCTCCAATTTGCGCTAAAATGCTAAATATAAGTTTTCTAGAAGAGAACCCTATATACAGACATATATACATACCTATATTCATACCTATATACATACTTTTATTCATACCTACACATATACATACCTATATACATACCTATATTCATACCTACACATACACATACCTACACATATGCATACCTATATTCATACCTACACATACACGTACTTATATTCATACATATATCCATACCTACACATATACATACCTATATACATACCTATATTCATACCTATACATATACATACCTATATTCATACCTACACATATACATACCTATATCCATACCTACACATATACTTACCTATATTCAAACCCACACATATACATACCTATATTCATACCTACACATATACATACCTATATGTATACCTACATTCATACCTACACATATACATACCTATATTCATACCTACACATATACATACCTATATACATACCTATATTCATACCTACACATATACATACCTATATGCATACCTATATTCATACCCATATTCATACCTATATACATACATATATGCATACCTATAGTCATACCTATATACATACCTATATACGTATATACATACGTATATACATACGTATATACATACTTTTATTCATACCTTTATTCATACCTATATACATACCTATATATATATACGTATATGCACATTCTGACAAAAAAATGTAATTTTAATATAACTAGTTTTTATGCCAAGATGTCATTAAATTATGCGTTGCGAGATGAAGACCAGTGTTCGATCGTTGGTGCGTATGGTAGCGGGATTTGTATTTTAAGTGATGCTTCGGAGTCAGGATATATTTATTTCATAAATACTGTTTATTTATCAAGGTAATGTCGTGATCTAACTTAAAGAACTGTTGAAAACGACATATAAACACCCTTTAAACAAACAAACGTATGCATGACAAATGTTTGTTTTATTTGGAATTTTACGCAAGATTCAACACTATTTTAGTTTTATCACAGCGACAGTTCACTTATTTCCCTTATTCATAAACCCTTGGTAAACAAACCAGTACTAAAGCAAACCCATTGCAAGCTTCTCGGACTCATTATCTTACATTGGAGTCAGATCAAATTGCACGGATACACTTTACTGGTGGCAAATAAACATTGATTTCTTTAGCGTAAAATATTTTTAAAAAAAGAAAGAAGGGAAGTTGGATGACTGAAGAGATGAAAACACGGTGGCAAAAAAAGAGAAACTGCTTTTAATGAACTCTTCGCCATACCCGATGAACTTTCTGATATCAGGTATTTTTGATGCACAGGTAAGTTGTTCTCTACAATTTGCGACAAAACGCTTGAAAATAGGTTTTCTATAAGAAAAAGAGTGACGTTTATAGGACACAACGTGCGAAAAGTTGAGACTCTTAACAAAGGCAATACGTATTAACAAAAGCAATTGACAATTATTAACAATTGTTAAACTATTATAGACGTTATCCATTTTTATCATACACTAGTTGATCTGCATCTACACTTTTCGTCAAAACACTACTAAAGGTTACTTGTTGTAGAGGGTTGTCGTGATGGATGGTCTATGCCTCGGTTGTTGGAGGTCGCGGGTGCGATCCCTTGCTGGTTCTTGCCAAATACCTTAAAAATGGTAGTAATGACTGGCCTCTGTTGCGTTCAAAGTTGCGAGGTTAGCATCATAACTAACTTGTAGGATAAACGGACATGTATTACTAGTAATGTAATCAGGAAAAGCCGTGATATAACCGAAACAAATGTTGAAAGCGTCGTACAACTCCAATCAATCAATCGTAGGGAACGGCTCACCCATTTAGGTCACAAACAGAGTGACACTATGGGACTGTTGATGATGATTTATGACGTTGTTTGCCCTCGCGCTCGGCAATAATGCCATTTGGCGAGCAGCTATCCTTTATTTCAATATTTAATTTGATTTCAATTAGCAGACGGACTATTTTTTTTGGAAGATTATTCATATATTTATTGTGTCTCTATTATTGGGTATGGGACTGTTAACAAAGGCTATCATTATTAACAAAGGTAATACGTATTACCAATAGTTAAGAAAACTCGAACAAAAGAATACAGTCGAAATTCGTTCATAAGGGCCGCGGGACAACAAAAGGACCGTGTATTTAAAAAACAAAAAAGCGATTTTTTTCTGTACAAATAGTCTCATTCATGCTGAAGATAATTTTGTTAATTGAACTTTAATACATTTTTTTATTTAAACAATATTTGAGTTTGCAAACAAGCAAACATTCTTCAAAAAAACATTGAGGAAAATAGAGAAAAATATCTAGCAGAAAAGTCGACAGCAACAAAGGCGTCAACCGCTGTGCAATTACTTACCCCTTTCCATGGCTCGGTGCAAAATAAATTATACCGTCGACACTATCGTAGAGTCTGTATAAGCAGTCATTTTCTTTTAACCCTTACCACCCTGTAAACCCTTTTTGAGCAGACTTGTGAAAACATTGTGATAAAAGAAGAAATTGCTCAAAACGAGCAAATTCTTCTTTTGCCACAATGTTTTCAACTCTGTTCAATAATTATTCCTTTATTTATGGAGATTATTTCTGTTGCTGCTTAAATGTTTTCAAAGTCGTCCGTTGTTGTATGTGAGACTGTGAATTTGAAAATAGTTAAATGCACAGTTAATTATTTCGAGGGATCTGAAAATAGATCAATTGCCGGTATATTATTATTGGACAATTCACACGAAAACCGGCAAGTGCTTCGGCTATTTGCCACCAATTTCCCTCTAAATCATGTAATTTCCATCGCAATTTTTGTTTGCACGTCAACTTCATGTTTTTATGAAAAGTGGCCATTAAAATGACGTGTTAATTAGGGCCTTTTCAAAATTATTTTAATTGAAGCATTGGAAAAAAATACGCATTGTATTTTTGAATGAAGATATGTGAAATGTAGTGTATTCGATAGGAAAATATGCAACAAAAGAATTTAGCAAGTGTGATGATTTGCGAGTTTGTCTGGCATGCAATCTGACTAAAGTACACGATCTGACAAAACCTATGCGCAGCGTTAATAGGAGATGATTTTAATGAGATTGTCTGACATGTTAACGTTAAGTCGTAGGCGTGGCACACACTCATTCATTCTGATCGTCCAAAAGTTAAAATTATTCAAACATTGACACAAGCTGCTTTTGGTTGAATGTTTATTTACGTCGCTTTCCACACTCGTTCAAGTTCAGTTATATCATAACGGTTCCTTGGTTACGCTGATATTTCTATAATATGGACTCTTCTTCGGGGTAGGCTGCAAAAGCAACAAATGAAGGCACTCCGAATTCTAGATAGCTTTATAAGGTCGACGAAGTGCGACTAAGTCGACTGAGTCAGGTGGAAATATGACAAGATACGTGTCGTAGAGTGCGCTTCACTTGTCACAATCTTAAGGTAAGTCCACGTGAAAAGAATGTGCAATGAGGCCCCGATATGTATAATAATGAAATGGTGTGTGCTGAAATGAGGCCATGGCATGAGTGCTTTTAATAATAATGAGTTTGTTTGTTTGGAGTTTAACGCCGCTTTCAACAGCTTTGGTCATATCACGGCGGTCAGTGCACCTACCCATGTTTTCCTGGCTTTCCCACACCAGTACTTGGACAACATTCTTTCGAAACCACTGACTACTTTCTCACATAAATCAGAGGTGAGAGGCAATGGGAAAAATCGCCCGAAAGAATGTTCGCCTTAACCGGGTATCGAACCCGTGACCTACAGATCACAAGTCAGATACGCTACCAACTGAGCTACCCGGTCGGGCAATACTAATGAGAGATGAACGTTAACTCTTTTCAGCGCCGAATTGTTTAAAGTAGACTCTTCCAAGTACAAAAGCGGGCGTCTCCATTTCTCATATAATAAGAGTCTTGGCATATTTTGATAACTTAAAGGCAAACAATGCTGATTTCAGGTGAGACAGCTCGTTACGAGCTGGCTCACCTGAATCCGCATTGTTTGCAAAACTGTCAATATTGCCTTTGGCGCTGAAAGAGTTAAGTGAATATTGTTAAGTACTACATGCAAATAAACGTGAGTAATATGAGAAGAGAAGGTTTGAAGAAAACACGTACAATAAGACGACACACACATATAAAGATTAACAGACATATCCCTGTGACACAAGTATACTATTGGCCAAGTAACTGGCTGCTTTTCCACATAGACTCTTAGCCCAATTGGTGAAAGACGAATGACGCTTGTTACAATGACTTTTGTCAAACCGAGCCCCAGGTTCGATCTCACAACCCATGGATTGACAGCCCGCGTCGTTACCGACTAATCTACCGGTCCACTGCCTTCGACGGCTCGGCCAACTTTCTTTCCGACGATTGAAACAAGCCAATGCGACATGCGTCATTCGTCTTCCACCAATGGGCTCTGTCTATGTGGAAAACCAGCCAGTTGCTTGGGAAGATTGTTGTGTGGAGTACTGGTGTGAGAAAACCAGGAAAAGCACGAGTAGGTGAACTGGCCGCCGTGATATAACTGAGAAATTGTTAAAAACGGCGTTAAACCCCAACCAATCAATCAATATCTTTGTTGAATTACTTGTTTATGCATTATTTATTAATAAATCATCAGGCAGAGACGGGGTTTCTCAGATTGGCGCTTCAGGGCCACATTACCAGTCCACTGCCTTCGAAAATAGATAGGTAGGTCGCGGATTCAAACCCGGCCAGGTCATACCAAATACGTCAAACATGATAGTAATGGCTTCTCTCCAGGCGCTCAGGGCTATGGAGTTAGGTTTACGACTGACTGACTCGTGTCTGTATAAAATTACAAGAAGTGCCGCCGTGATACACAGATATATGAAAACACGTTGAAAGCGGCGTAAAACTTCATACCGACACATCAATTACACTTTTTACCACATATATACCATCTGCAAGAGACGAATTTGAAAACATCTAGTTGGAAATACTGAACGTTCAAACATTGAATATAGTTAAAAACATTGTAGTAAAAGAAAGACATTTTTCATAATGAGCATATTCTCCCTTTGTCGCAAGGAGAGAATCAATTATTTCCTACATATAGTTCATTTCTGACTGACGCCTCTGCAGAAGACTACGTTTGACAAAATCTCTTTTTGTCACAATGTTTTCAACCATATTTAATTATTACACTTTTATTTGAATGGAATTTCCGTAATTTTAACAACTTACAAAGACATTTCGAGGGTTTGGCGTAAAACTGTTGTAACTAAAAACCTATTTTGAAATCCCTGGTTTGGGGGCAATTTTAACACCTTTATAAACAATGCAAATTTAGGTTCTGAGCAATGGCACCTAAATTTCCATTATTTACCAAGAAAAATGATTTAATGCTTACTTTCTTCACTTTTTATAGACGAAATTAGCATCCGAGTCTTTATTGTACCATATATATACATGCTTGTGATATGTGTTAGATATTGATGTTTTACATACTATACGCATGACAGTCTCTTGTATTTCATTTCATGAAAGGCCATGTGCTTTTTATTTGTGATATCATTTTAACAATACATGTAAATATATATATGATTGTAAATGGATGAGACTTGGGTCGATATATTACGCAGAGTCCATAATGTTGGTTTTCTCGCGAGACGACTTATGTGTTGTCTGTCGATAAATCAAAGTGTGACGTAAAAGATGGACGAAACTACAGCCAGGTAGGTCCGTGTATATATATCGTCACTTCCTTTTTTAATCTTACACAAGAAAAAACGCAAAACGAGCCCATTTACATTTTCCGTTTATTAGTTTGAAAATAAGAAAAAACGAAAAAGAAAATTACCGTGTTTACACACAACCAGGTGAGACCCCTATGCTTTTACCTCTAAAGGCAGGCGACGCCTAAAATGATTATATTATACTGTTGTTAATAGAATACATCGAGGTAAATGCGTATGGCATCATCATTCAAATAAACTCTGAAAACGCGACATATATTAATATTTAATGTGAAACTGAAAAATACCAAATATAAACATAATAGAAATTAACTAACATATCAACACATTTATATATATTTAGTAATAACGGAACATAATGATATTTAAAGCAGAATGTTTTCATTTGAGAATGTTTTACAATACAATTCATTGACAGTTTTTAGAGTAATATTTAGAGCAGATGGTAGGTAACTGGTGTATTAAATTTTGCAGACGATTTACACTTTAATAGATTCAAGTTTAATACGATTAACTTAGTGCATATATATTAATATAAGCATTTTTGCGATCTTTTATCCATTCCTGTATTGATTTGAAAATCGCACTTCAGTATAGCAAACGATTTACAAAACTTCTACTAGAGAAAAATATGGACAATTTCAATAAAAGAAAATTATAATTGGTGAAAAAATATCCAAATGTCGAGTAGGTTGAGAGAGGTAATAATATGACACATTGAATATTCAGTTAATTATAGTCAAGAGTTGTCGTTTATATTAACTCGTAGATTTCTATGAAAGCCTTTTTTTATGTTGATATCCAAATGCGGACGAGGTGTGGACAGGTACAAAGTAAAACGTTATGTTTAGTCCAAGAGTTATCGTCTATAAGACGCATGGTCGAACTTAACTCGTACATTTCCGTGAATACCGAGTCCCTAGACATCATGTAGACATCTCGACGAATTATGTCGATATCCAAATACAGGTGAGGTGTATGTAGAAAGGCATTAAGTAGAACGTGGTCGAACCAGACTCGTACGTTTCCGTGAAAGCCGAAAGTTTTCTTTAGTCAGAGTTTTCGTCTATCAGACACATGGTCGAACCGGACCCGTACATTTCCGTGAAAGCCGAGTCCCTCGACATCGTGGACACGTTTCTTGTATTTCTGTTGATATCAAAATGTCGCATCTCTTTACACGGGTCCGGGTAATCTACCTGCAAATACAAATCATTGAAACATACAAAAAAAAAATACAATAAACAATAAACACTAGATTATACAATAAACAATATATATTAAACAATATACAATAAACAATAAACACTATACAATATATATTATACACTATACATTATACAATAAACACTATACATTAAGCATTATAAAATAGACATTATACAATAAACAATATACACTAAGCGATAAACACTATACAAAAATAATATACAATAAACAATTTACACTATACAATAAACTATATACACTATACATTAAACAAGCTAAATACAATATACAATAACCGAACTAAATACACTACGCAATAAACACTACAATATTCAACAGACAATATACAACCGACACTATACAATAAACAATATACATCACATTTGTACTTCATGATGCGTTGAATGAGTATTGTTATCGTATACTTGTGATGGAGGGTTTTAAGTGAGTATTGTTATCGTATAAATGTGATGGAGGGTTTTAAGTGAGTATTGTTATCGTATAATTGTGATGGGTGTTTTAAGTGAGTATTGTTATCGTATAATTGTGAAGGAGGGTTTTAAGTGAGTATTGTTATCGTATAATTGTGATGGAGGGTGTTTTTATTGAGTATTGTTATCGTATAATTGTGATGGAGGGTGTTTTAAGTGAGTATTGTTATCGTATAATTGTGATGGAGGGTGTTTTTAGTGAGTATTGTTATCGTATAATTGTGATGGAGGGTGTTTTAAGTGAGTATTATCGTATAATTGTGATGGAGGGTGTTTTAGTGAGTATTGTTATCGTATACTTGTGATGGAGGGTTTTTAGTGAGTATTGTTATCGTATAATTGTGATGGATGGTGTTTTTAGTGAGTATTATTATCGTATAAATGTGATGGAGGGTTTTAAGTGAGTATTGTTATCGTATAATTGTGATGGAGGGTTTAAAGCGAGTATTGTTATCGTATAATTGTGATGGAGAGTGTTGAGTGTTGATAAAAGAATATGCTCCTTGTCGTTGTGATTGGTAACTTAGTGATTGAATTATGGATAAATGGTATGGCAGCGATTGATTGAGAGGAAAGTATGACAGGCTATGTATAAGTTGCTATTCAGTCAGTGGGGGTTTTGTATTACAAAGGAATTAAGGTTCTTTGTATGTTGCAACCACGTACCATCCTTCGTACTTGAGAAGAACAATAATACAATTGCAACACACATGCAATTAATAAACTAGATATATATATGTATATACCAATACGTTACTTAACCATATTGGTGGATTGATTTAGGATTAACGCAGCAGTTTTCAACAATTGTTCAGTCATATCTCGGCGACCAGTTCACCTTCTCATGTATTTCATGGCTTTCACACACCAGTTCTCCACACAACATACTTTCCAAGCAACTGTCTGCTTTTCTATATAGACTGTTAGCCCATTGGTGAAAGGCGAATGACGCTTGTCATAGCAACCGTTGTCAAATGTCGGAAAGAAACTACCGGGACTCGGCCTAAACCACAATGGGGATTTCATGGTAACAAAGAGCCCTACTCATGGACGATAAGCACATTTAAAGAAAGATATTACTACATTGTGTTGGGTAACTTTGCAAGTTAGCCTATTTTGCGAAATGACACTTTGAATAGAACTTGGTAAATAAGCCCCCTCCATTATTTCGTAGTTACAAAGAGCCCTTGGCTAAGAAATACACATGTACGATTAGCACATTTAAAGAAAGACATTGCTACACACAAGTTACTTATAGACCATTGTAAATAACCCCCCTCCATTATTTCGTAGTTACAAAGAGCCCTTAGCTAAGAAATACGCATGTACGATTAGCACATTTAAAGAAAGACATTGCTACACACAAGTTGTAAATAACCCCCCTCCATTATTTCGTAGTTACAAAGAGCCCTTGGCTAAGAAATACGCATGTACGATTAGCACATTTAAAGAAAGACATTACTACAGTGTGTTGAGTTACTTATATAACTTTGTAAATAACCCCCCTCCTTTATTTCGTAGTTACAAAGAGCCCTTGGCTAAAGAAATTCTATGATATATACAACAGTGTGTTGAGTAACTTTGTACGTTAGCGTATTTTGAAACATTTCCGCCATGACACTTTGAAAAGTACTTTGTAAATAACGGTAAATGTGCAAGTTTGTTACTCGGATGAGTCAAGGGTACAACAGAACATACATCATCGTAGTGTGTAAATGTCGGTTTGTTGGAGATACGAGCTGTGGGATGTAGCAGTTGCTCACCGTCGTCCCTGTTAGTACCATCCTTAACGTACTTCACCAGTTTTACCATCCAACCATCCTGTTCCGCTCTGAAATAAGATATAATCAAAGTACTGAAAGTACTAAAGGTAGAATTGTGATCGATGAAGAGGAGATGCAGAAACGTATATAGAAATATTTATCTGAAGTTAGATAAACATGATGCAAGTTTGAGCCTTATTATTCATACAGACTCATTCGTCTCACTAGCATTTTAATAGAGAAGAAATACATGCGAATATGTCACAAACAGCAGTAAGTTTAATCCTAGAGAATATGTTTATATCGGACATTATTGAATACAATTTTGTTTAAACAAAGTTCGATTTGTTTGAGATGTGTTGATACTTACTAACTTGTCACAGCAAGTGTACAGGTGTATCATACTTTTGAGAACGTATTTACCACACGTGTTCCTCACAACATGTGAAACATTCGCACGTATTCCTCACTACATGTGAGACAATTGCACGTATTCATCACAACATGTGAAACATTCTCACGTATTCCTCACAACATGTGACACATTCGCACGTATTCCTCACAACATGTGACACATTCGTACAACATGTGATACATTTACACGTATTCCTCACAATATGTGAAACAATTGGCATGAATTCCTCACAACATGTGGTTCATTCGCACGTATTCCTCACAACATTTGACACATTCGCACGTATTCCTCATAAGGCTCAACAATGCAGTATTAAATTCTTCTTTTCCAGTTATCTTATATCAGATGTGTCGACACGATGGGGTAAACAGGCATTTTGACCGCCAATATCTTTATTGTTATTAAATTCCATAGTATTGATTGATATTCAATTAAATCCCATAGTATTGATATTCAATTAAATCCTAAAGTATTGATATTCAATTAAATCCCATAGTATTGATATTCAATTAAATCCCATAGTATTGATTGATATTCAATTAAATCCTAAAGTATTGATATTCAAGTAAATCCCATAGTATTGATATTCAATTAAATCCCATATTATTGATATTCAATTAAATCCCATAGTATTGATAATCAATTAAATCACATAGTATTGATATTCAAGTAAATCACATAGTATTGATATTCAATTAAATCCCATATTCAAGTAAATCCCATAGTATTGATATTCAATTAAATCCCATAGTATTGATATTCAATTAAATCCATAGTATTGATATTCAATTAAATCCCATAGTATTGATATTCAAGTAAATCCTATAGTATCGATACTCAACAACAATCGCTTATAAATCGAAAGGTACATGATTGAGAGATAGCTGGATTTATACTCCACTTGATTAATGTAGGTGAAGTCACCTTCGTAATTCAGACATGCTTAAGTATTTATTGAGTAACGTGAGTTCACTGTATTCCGAAATCAACATTCAGTCAGCAATGTTTCTTTGCACATACACATGGAATCACCTTTGGCAAGATGTTTAAAAAGAACATAGTTGACATAGTGCGGACGGACAGACGGACAGGCAGACGGAGAAGTGATCCCCATGTGTTCCATTGCAAAGGCAGGCGATACAATAATAAATCAAAATTGAAAAGTTTTGTGAATAATAGACATACTGTCTTCGTTTCCAGACGCAAATCCATGTAAGTGTAGCAGCTACAACACTGACAGCTGTGGTCAGTAGTATGATGAGCAGTATTATACCCACACTCATCTCGTCGCTGCTCATCACACCCGTACTTGGTGTGTTGGTAGGGTCTGTTCCATTCAAACCTGATGAAGATTAAATTTAAGGAAATAAAAATGTGTTTTAATACAGTTTTCAACATTTCTTTTAGATATATATGTATATATTATTAGCGATGACCTGATGAGTAGAATAAACGAAACCGGTTGGCACTTTAAAACCAATGTAGTGTCTTCTTCTTTTTTACTGTATATTTTTTGTCTTGGCCCGGTATATGTCTTCGTTATACGAAAAAAAAACAATTTTTATTTCGTTCATAGGTAACACGTGTGAGATTTTTTAATAACCAATGAAGTGTCTTCTTCTTTTTTACTGTATATTTTTTGTCTTGGCCCGGTATATGTCTTCGTTATACGGGTAAACAAATCGACGGCGAAGCCGGCGATGTTTCCCGTCAATAGGTAATGTGTATGAACTTTGCAAAATTTTGCTATACCGTCTTTCCAAAAATTGTGTCCAGAATGGATTTTTCGATGCAGTCACGATTCTGCTACAGTGCTACGTTTTGATTGGATGAAAAGAAAATATCGAAACAAAAAAAACTTCTAGAAAAATAATTAAATATGATAATACGTACTCGATAAAGGAACGAGCACAAGTAATTTTATGAGTGATACTTTCCGTTTAATTAATAACACTCGTCGTCTATTTCTAAAACGAGTTCAAATAACAACTCGTAAGGGTTTTTTGACCTTTGACTTTCTGGAATTTATAAATCCAAATTCCTGTAATATGACGTCATTCTATTAGTGGTGCTAAGTAGAGCGTCGGCTTCTTGTATCAAAGGTCCCTGGTTCGAGTCCCGTGATGAGCGGGTCCTGACTTTGTTTTTGTTTGTTTCACAATCGATGTGAAATAAATAGTTTAAACTAAATGAACCAAAAGGAAAACGACAGAAATTATAGGAAACGTTAGTTTGGCTTGTCACAAATGTAGTTCCGTGAATTATGGAATCGTTTTACTTTATGAAGGGCAAGTTGGCTATATTTTAAGCTTAACCTGATGATGATTTTTATTTTCTTTGCTTAGGTCGGTAGGACTCGTAATTGACGTAAATAACTGATCGTGCTGCAAGCAAGGGGCTAACTGCAATTCGCGGGGAATTATTCACCGATCACAACATATAATAAATGTTTACCCGAAATAGGTAGCACCTATACTCATATTACGAAAAAAACCACATAAATGTTAGGTAACACGTGTGAGATTTTTTAATAACCAATGAAGCTTTCTGAAATGAAACTGGCCAAATCAATGGGGGCCGCCATTTTGGGTATGTATAAATTGAGACAAAAAACACGGATTGAAAATTATTGTCATCTTCTTAATCATTTTAAATCGATAATTTTGGGTATGTATAAAATAAGACGAAAAACACGGATTGAAAATTATTGTCGTCTTTTTAATCATTTTTTTAAAATCGATATTTAAGATCATTAAAGTGCCGTGTTGTGTGGGAATTAACATTTGTACGAAAAGTTAAAAATAAATGGAACTCTGAATGAAATATGTTTTCCCGTTCGTCAAAAAAAACGACAGCATTAGCCTTCTACGCCCGAACCTAAATGTTGACTGTATCGCGTAGCCAAAGAAGGACGTGACGTCATTTCCGTAACACTTCATCTTGGCGTAACGTCAATGGAGCGACGGTCGTTTCCCACAAAAAAGTGGCATCAACATAAAAGACTCCAAATTCCTATACATGAGCTATTGACTCACTCATTCAACGTATAATTATTTATCAAACATTGTGGCAAAAGGATAACTTTCTCATAAGGAGCAATTGTTCTTTTGGCGACGATCTTTTCCTAAATCGTCTGTTGCAAAGGCCGCAGAAACCGTCTCTAATAGGGAAAGGGTTTAGCAGAAATGTGACCCCTTACACAATTTGTTTCAGTCGTATTGACTGGTTGAAAAGGGAAGTCGCCAGGTGGCATCAGAAAAGAGCGGATTTATTTGCTTCTTTACCATAATGCAGGTGATCGATTATTTTCTGTTCGTAATAATAGACGACAGCAATACGAATTCAAAATATGTTTTTATTATTCAAAACACATGACATTAACATTATTATTGTCTAGTCAATTACTTATTTATAAATCCTTTTTTATGGCCAAAGTATGCTCTTTATTTTTTCGTAAATAGGTAGCACCTATAGATATATTATATATATATATATATATATATACAATATGAAATTTGGAATTGGTTATATTTACATCAGAGACTAAGAACAGTGATTTTTCACTTACTAAACCAATGTAATCATATTAGCGTATGATTTGTTTTATACACAAAGGATTAACTGGGAGTTTATATAATGAAATACAGCTTACAATATCATGAGACACTGCTTGCTAAATCAATCCATTTGAAATCAGACATAAATTATTCGCTGTATGTATGCTCGATCAGGTGACACCGTATTAAAGATCGTCGTGAATTGACCCTATACATTTAAATAAGACTATACAATCGGAACACTTGGCAATTACCGCTTCTCTATCTCGTTACGTAAAAGAGTTATCCCCCTTTATATAACGAACGATATTGAATGAGACAATTTGATTGGCTGACGCAAAAAGGTCAATCTGAGACGACATGTAATGGGCTGTTATCATATATATATGAACAAGCGCTACTGTAGCGAAGTTAATGTCTGGTTTAAATGATATTTGAGCCGTCCGGCGAGAAAACCAACAGTGTGGACTCTGCGTAATGTATCGACCCGGATCAGCCTGACCATGCCGCACAGACTAACCCGGATATACACTGTTTGCCTCCTGTGGATTTTCTGTTTCATGAATCATTACTCTATACCTCTATCACCCCTGAGACGGAATGTGTCGATCCGGATTAGCCTGCGCGGACAGGCTGATCAGGGTCGATACATTACGCAGAGGCCAGCCATACTGTTGGTTTTCTTGCGGTACGGTTCATTTGCTAACTAACAGGAACAAGAAAAGTCCGTACCTATGATAATAGGTGGAGGGTCGCTAGGCTTGGCCATTATTATGTTAGTTTCATGTTTTGGTGACATTCCATTGTTAGCAGCTGGTGTAAGTTCATAACGAACTGCGACAACGTCCTCATTAATATCTCTTTCTTTTACTGCAATACATAGGATATTTAGTTGTGTCTACATTCAAGTATAGCGTCACGCAGATGTATAGAGAAAAGCAAAACTCTTCTAGGAAAAGGAGGACCTTGCTTCGACTTCGAAAACTTTTTATCCCATACATATGCAATAACTAGGATGGCGTGCTCCGCGGAGCACGTGTGTCACCTGCACCTGCTCATTGAAAGTGTGACGAAAAAGTGTGACTGTCAGACAGACAGACAGACAGACGGACGGACGGACGGACAGACAGACAGACAGACAGACAGACGCCGGACAAACAAAAGTGCCTACCATACTACGCAGGGTGACACAAAAAATGATAAAGATGAAAATGGCAAATAATTAAATTTCTATATACATGCAAGTTGACAGTTTTCACAAATATTACCCGATGTATTCCATTGTGTATTAGTTTGTCCGTTCTATGAAAACATTAAGAAAACAACTCACACCGTGCTATGAGGCACAACGTACAAGTGTATGTACAAGTTCAAACAACTATTAAACACAGAAAGAAAAATATATTTATGTAATCTGGTGTCATTTTGCCTCAGGCTTTTGAGATGAGAAAACTCTATTTGAAAATAAAAAGCATCCTTATTAGACGGGCGTTAACAGTCTCACTTTCTTTCTTTCTTGATATAATTAATTTCATATTGAAATTAATATATATATATATATATATTTAAATATATGCAAGTATGGGTATGGGTATATATATACACAATTGCTTGTGTATATATGTGTGTTTATACATATGCATATAAACTTGATCTTTAACTTATTTAATTACTTTGTCTCAATTATTTCATTGTCTTAACCATTTCTGTATGTATATTTGTGAATATCAACCATGAGCTGTTTATGCTTAAGTTGAAAATAAGATATCTGTTCTGTTCTGTAAAAACTAGAACTATCACTGAAGACGACAAACTTCCCCTAAACAGCACCTTGACCTACACCATAACTTAATAAGTAAAAGGGCCATAACTCTGTAAAATAACATGCAATTGTAACCCCTTTAGATTATGCACATCTCCCTTTGGTATAGAAGCTTCATGTACAATTTTATTGAATTCTACCCAGTCGTTTGTAAGAAATAGGCCGGACAAAATATGGCTTACTTAATAAGTAAAAGGGCCATAACTCTGTAAAATTGTAACCCCTTTAGGATATGCACATCTCTTGGTATAGAAGCTTCATGTAAAATTTTATTGAATTCCACCCAGTGGTTTGTAAGAAATAGGCCGGACAAAATATGGCTTCCGACCGACCGACAGACAGACCGACACAGTAACTCCTATATACCCCCTCTTATTCGAAGGGGGTATAACTAGTGATACATTCTTCTGCTGCAATTGTGTCGACAAATTGCATCTTCATGGGAAAGCGTTGCTATACGGATAATGTGTATTTTAATGATATGCTGGTTTTAACGATGATGACACATACACCTGTTCACACATATCAAGGTTAAAGTTCAAGGTCATATACAATACCTAGTTCAGCACTATCTTCCTTTTATGTTACATGCGATGTAGTACAATAAGCATATACATTGTTCAAAGGTAAATATCATTCAATGTGAGCCTAGTGTATAGGGTGTTACTATGGCAACACATAACCAAGTGGTATACCGGTCAATATAGGGTATCAAGACGAAGGTGGAGGGCATTGACAAACCAATGTGAAGGTCATTCAGTGTGAGACTACTATATAAAGTGTTACTTTGACAACACATACCAGGTGGTATAATTACCAGTCCATACAGGGTACCAATACGAGGGGTGAAGGGCATTGACAAACCAATGTGAAGGTCATTCAGTATGAGATTACTATATAAAGTGTTACTTTGACAACACATACTAGGTGGTATAATTACCAGTCCATACAGGGTACCAATACGAGGGGTGAAGGACATTGACGAACCAATGTGAAGGTCATTCAGTATGAGATTACTATATAAAGTGTTACTTTGACAACACATACCAGGTGGTATAACTACCAGTCCATACAGGGTACCAAAACGAGGGATGAAGGGCATTGACGAACCAATGTGAAGGTCATTCAGTATGAGACTACTATATAAAGTGTAAATTTGACAACACATACCAGGTGGTATAATAACCAGTCCATACAGGGTACCAAGACGAAGATGAAGGTCGTTGACGACATCAGGATGAGCCTTATCGATAGAGTGTAAATGCCCCGTGTTCCAGTCTGTGTAGTAAATCCGGTCTGATGTTGTCTGTATACACACTGGATGGTGATTCCTATAATAAAACAAGAGTTGTCCGTAAGACAGCGCACTCTACTATTCCACCGCTTGTTACTTACTGAGACATCGACTATGAAGAAGTTGCATACAAAACCTTAACAGGAATTTCAAAGTCAAATAATAAAGGGCAATTATTTGCAAGATAGAGTTATCTAGCGTAAGTGGTGTGTTAGGAAAAGCTGTATAAAGTTTCAATGCAATACATCTAGTAGATACTGAGATATGGACTCTTAATGTTGTTGTACGCACACCTTTAGCCAGAAGTTCTATGCTATGGTGAAATATGTGTACTTCCATGCAAAACCTTAACAAATATAATAACAAGGTCAGCAAAATAGCACTAATATTCTCCGAACAGTCGAGATAAAATCAGTAAGTCATGTGGATTCGCTATGACTCGACGTCGAAAGAGACCCATACATTATTCCGAGTTAACGAGACATATCTTGTAGATACCTCAATTACTGATATATTCATACCTCAATTACTGATATATTCATTTATGTATTTTCAGCATCATAATTAAGTTGTTTTTGATTGATTGATTGGGGCTTAACGCAGTTTTCAACATTTGTTCAGTCATATCACGACGGCCAGTTCACCTACGCGTGTGTTTTCTAACTTTCTCACACCAGTACTCCACACAACATTCTTCTCAAGCAACTGGCTTCTTTTCCACATGGACTGTTATTCCATTGATGATAGACGAATGACGCTTTTCAGTGACTTTTTTCAAACGTCGGAAATAATGTTGGCCGAGCTGGGATTCGAACTCACAACCCCTGTATCGACAGCCCGCGTCGCTACCGACGGAGTTAATGGGGTTGGCCTTTGTTTTATTTCAATGTGTATTATGCAAAATAAACCAGTGATAACAAAAATATTACAAACAGCACATCAAGAGTTGTGATAGCTCGTCTGAGCAATCAGAACTGCTGCTACGCCGTTTTCAATAGACACAAATTAGTTCCGAGTAACACAGTATGATCCGTTCCGTGAGAAAACCAACATTGTGGTATCTGCGTAATGTATCGACCCAGATCAGCCTGCACAGTCCGCGCAGGCTAATCCGGGCCGACACATTCCGTCTTAGGGGGATAGAGGTATAGAGTAGTGATTCCTTAAACAGAAAATCCACAGGAGGCGAAACGTGTCTGTCTGGGTTAGCCTGCGCGGCATGCTTAAGCTGATCCAGGTCGATACTTCGCGCAGATTCCACAATGTTGGTTTTCATACTTTAAGTATTACATATTCAAGTTCACTTGACGATTGAACCATATATACATACCCAATTGCTGATCTCTCATGAAAAACCGTGCTCATTCATATATGAACTTAAGGCTTTCCCATCATATCACACATCTGCAGGAGATGACCTCGAGACTGCCTTGGTGGAGAAGTGATAAGACCGTCCGACTTGAGTGCTGGAGGTCCCGGATTCGATCCCAAAATCGGGTCATATCAACTACTTTAAAAACGATAGTATTGGTTGTCCCTCCTTTATGTATTATTAGGATTAGTTTGTTTGTTTTGTTGGGGTTAAACGCAGTTTTCAACATTATTTCAGTTATATCACGGCGACAGTTCAATTATTCATGATCCCTGGGTAATTATTAGGATTAGGAAACGGATCATAATCCATTGGTACCATTTCCTAAAACGTAGAGGAAAAGTAAACGTAGAACATACCTGTCACTAGGAAGTGCTATTTCTGCTGTTTTATTCCGGTTCAGATCCAGGAAACCAATCCGGTCAGCCTTGGAGTCAGTCCAACACAGCTGGTTACCGTTCTCCAGTGCGATCATGTTCGGATGCCCATTGGGTAGAGACACGATAACAACGCAGTGATGACCCAGTAAATCGCAGCGGTATATGGCAGCGTCGCTTCCCCAATCACACACATACATCTGCCTGTAACACATAGTCATCCCACATCTAGGAACAAGTGATTGATAGCTTGGGATTTAACTCCGTTTTCAACAATTGCTCAGTCCTAGTAGGTCGGCCAGTACACCTACCCATGTATCTCACAACAGACCTACACACAGTAATACTTTCTTGCAAATATCTGCTTTTCAACATAAACTGTTAGTCCATTGGTGAAAGACGAATGAAGCGAGTCGCAATGACTTTTATGAAACGTCGCATAGAATGATGGCCGTGTTTGAGTTCGAACTTACAACCCCCTTGTTGACAGGCCCGCGTCAATAGAGACTAAGCTATCGAGGCTGGGCACTCCGTAATTGATATATAAGACATGCTACAGGAGAAAGATACATGTGCTAAAGCGGCTTTCAAAATGTTTTCAGTCTCTGGGTGAGCTTATCCCGACATCATTACGCCGTCAAGGAGGGAAGCCACTATTATAATAATTAAATTTTAAATTCTTTGATTTAAACCAATCAGAGTTCGAACCATGGAAACAACACGCTTTCAAGGTGCACGCTCTAACCACCTCAGTGACATGGTGGAACCACACAAAAGAAAAAGATATTCCCATAGAAATGTAATATTTTCAAAGCGTATTATTTGATTTGTTAAGTTTTATTGGGGGTTTATGTCATTTTCAACAATTCTTTGTTATATGATGATAATGATGATAAGAATGATTGGTTTTATTAGAATCTTACGCCGTTTTCAACATTATTTCAGTTATATCGGCCACGACGGATTAATCGTATTGTTTGAATATTTGGATTTCAATAGTATTCCAGTTAAATATTTAATAAATAACTGGTCGTTCGTTTGTGAAGATACTAAGAAACAAAACCTTGTCTCAAGTTAACTTTCTTTCACTTTCTTCCTTCTGTGACACTTGATTACAAAGCCATATACATATTTTCAGCTCAATACATCAAAGCATGTAGAAAAAAAGTGCGGAAAACAAATATTCTAAGTCCAAAAAGGGGCATAACTCATTCAAGAATTGACGAAATCCCAGGAAATATGAACTTGATTACTACAAAGCCTAATACACAATTTCAGGTCAATAGCTCAAAGTATGTAAGAAAAAAGTGCGGAAAACCAATATTCTAAGTCCAAAAAGGGGCATAACTCATTCAAAAATTGACGAAATCCGAGGAAATGTGAACTTGATCTGTAACTCATGATTACAAAGCCATATACATAATTTCAGCTCAATAGATCAAAGCATGTAGAAAATAAGTGCGGAAAACAAATATTCTAACAAATATTCTTTCTAACAAATATTCTAAGTCCAAAAAGGGGCATAACTCATTCAAAAATTGACGAAATCCCAGGAAATATGAACTTGATCTGTGACATATCACTACAAAGCCTAATACACAATTTCAGGTCAATAGCTCAAAGTATGTAAGAAAAAAGTGCGGAAAACCAATATTCTAAGTCCAAAAAGGGGCATAACTCATTCAAAAATTGACGAAATCCCAGGAAATATGAACTTGATCTGTGACACATCACTACAAAGCCTTATACAAAATTTCAGCTCAATAGCTCAAAGTATGTAAGAAAAAAGTGCGGAAAACCCGAACGGACGGACGGACGGAGGGACGGATGGACGGACGGACGGAGGGACGGACGGAGGGACATGACCATACCATAATACGGACCGTAATAGATCAAAGCATGTAGAAAACAAGAGTTGTCGGAGGACAATATAGCTCGCCTATCAGGGATATCGTCTATCAGGGCCTACTTCAGAACAGTTATAGCATGGGTATAAAGTCCAAAATCCAAAAGTGGAATAATTTAAATTGAATTTACAAAAGAAAGACAAGAATTACGCGTAATTAAATGTCTCACTGTGTCCCCTGCTTTGACTATCAAGGCAAGTGTAAAAGACAAAAAGTAAACAAAACTTTAACATTGAGCTAAACACAATTATTTTTAAACAAGAAATAATAAAAAAAAAAAAAAAAAAATACAAGAAATTTACAAAAAAAAATTGAGCTGAACACAAAGTTCCAAAATTCAAGAAAAAAAAAAAAAAAAAAAAAAATAATGCTCAAAGTTCAAAAATACAAGAAAATTAAAAAAAAAAAATGAAATTAATCCAACAAAATATGAAGAAGCTATGCCCAATTTTCAAAATCCAGCAAAAAAAAAATGTTTTACCCCAAAAAATATGAAAGCCCTAGAACCAGTACTTATTGAGAAAAAACAAAATCGAAACTTTAACGTTGAGCTAAACGCAAAATTGAAAAATACAAGAAAAGAAAAAGAAAAAAATCCAAATGTTTGAAAAAAATCCATTCCAGAGTTATGGGACTTGACATACAAGGTCCCCTAATGACCCTGAATAAGTGTGTGAAGTTTGAAAGCAACAGCATACACAGTGTCTGAGAAAAGGCCTTGCACGCAAAGGTTTGACCAAATTTCTAAGTCCAAAAAGGGGCACAATTCAGTCAAAATCCATTCCAGAGTTGTGGGACTTGACATACAAGGTCCCCTAGTGATCCTGAATAAGTGTGTGAAGTTTCAAAGCAACAGCATACACAGTGTCTGAGAAAAGGCCTTGCACGCAAAGGTTTGACCAAATTTCTAAGTCGAAAAAGGGGCACAATTCAGTCAAAATCAATTCCAGAGTTATGGGACTTGACATACAAGGTCCCATAATGACCCTGAATAAGTGTGTGAAGTTTGAAAGCAACAGCATACACAGTGTCTGAGAAAAGGCCTTGCATGCAAAGGTTTGACCAAATTTCTAAGTCCAAAAAGGGGCACAATTCAGTCAAAATCCATTCCAGAGTTATGGGACTTGACATACAAGGTCCCCTAATGATCCTGAATAAGTGTGTGAAGTTTCAAAGCAACAGCATACACAGTGTCTGAGAAAAGGCCTTGCACGCAAAGGTTTGACCAAATTTCTAAGTCGAAAAAGGGGCACAATTCAGTCAAAATCAATTCCAGAGTTATGGGACTTGACATACAAGGTCCCATAATGACCCTGAATAAGTGTGTGAAGTTTGAAAGCAACAGCATACACAGTGTCTGAGAAAAGGCCTTGCATGCAAAGGTTTGACCAAATTTCTAAGTCCAAAAAGGGGCACAATTCAGTCAAAATCCATTCCAGAGTTATGGGACTTGACATACAAGGTCCCCTAATGATCCTGAATAAGTGTGTGAAGTTTCAAAGCAACAGCATACACAGTGTCTGAGAAAAGGCCTTGCACGCAAAGGTTTGACCAAATTTCTAAGTCGAAAAAGGGGCACAATTCAGTCAAAATCAATTCCAGAGTTATGGGACTTGACATACAAGGTCCCATAATGACCCTGAATAAGTGTGTGAAGTTTGAAAGCAACAGCATACACAGTGTCTGAGAAAAGGCCTTGCATGCAAAGGTTTGACCAAATTTCTAAGTCCAAAAAGGGGCACAATTCAGTCAAAATCCATTCCAGAGTTATGGGACTTGACATACAAGGTCCCCTAATGATCCTGAATAAGTGTGTGAAGTTTCAAAGCAACAGCATACACAGTGTCTGAGAAAAGGCCTTGCACGCAAAGGTTTGACCAAGCTGGCAACGCGGACGCCAACGTCAACGCCAACGCCAACGCCGGGGTGATAACATAAGCTCCCCTATTTCTTCGAATAGGCGAGCTAAAAAGTGCGGAAAACAAATATTCTAACAAATATTCTAAGTCCAAAAAGGGACATAACTCATTCAAAAATTGACGAAATCCCAGGAAATATGAACTTGATCTGTGACACATCACTACAAAGCCTTATACAAAATTTCAGCTCAATAGCTCAAAGTATGTAAGAAAAAAGTGCGGAAAACCCGAACGGACGGACGGACGGAGGGACGGATGGACGGACGGAGGGACGGACGGAGGGACATGACCATACCATAATACGGACCGTTTTTAAAAAACGGTCGTATAAAAAGGTGTCCTCACTTTCCCTATTACTATATACATATTGAACGAAATTAAAATCAATGTGGATAAAGGAGTAAATACTCAATCTTACACCTTTTGCCACAATGAATTTAAACGTTGTCTGCTACAGACTACGTTTAAAAGTGGGGAAAAGAGGGCGTTTAACTACTCCACCAAGTCAGTTTATACTCAACGCGGGCATCCTTCCAACATTTATCATATGAGCCGTCCCGCGAGAAAACCAACATTGTGGACTGCGTAAAGTATTGACCCAGATCAGCCTAAGCATGCCGCGCAGGTTTACCCGGATAGACGCTTTTCGTCTCTTGTGGATTTTTCTGTTTCAGGAATCATTACTCTATACCTCTATCCCCCTGATACGGAATGTGTCGGTCCGGATCAGGCTGCGCATGCTGATCTCGGTCGATACATTACGCAGAGGCCATAATGTTGGTTTTCCCGAGGGACGGCTCATATCTAGTGATTAAATACGTAGACATACCCTAGTTTACCGTCTACGACAATTCCTCTCGGTTGACTAAACCCGCCATATAATACAGTTGGATGCTTCTTTTCTCTGTGGACTGAATAAATTTTCCCCTGAAAATATAAGATTATGGATCGAGATTGTATTTACCGTTGTTAAGGGATATTTAATCACCTGTAACAAACACAGCAAAGTTTCTCTACCGAGTTTGTTATTGGTGGGCAAAATAAAAAAATCAACACCCGTTAATATAATATTTTAACAAACAGTTTATATAGTGATCAAATTGTGCGGATGTACAGGCTTGTCTTGATCTACATTGTACGAAAAGCAAGAAGTCAAGTTACAAATTGGATTTATTGAAGCCATTTCCAGATGCATTTCATTTATATAGCAATGACAGAACACTTTTTCACGATCCCTTTCCAACCAGTGATAGGCTAGATATTGAGCCTTGCCAACCAATGTCACTCTACGACAGGCGTGGATCCAATTCCAGAAGGCCAGATGCCAAATCCCACTTCTGCGCTATGGCAGACTTACTACACTTACAGTCAATGTTGACCAGAACAGCGTATCATCCATCACATTTACAGCAAGTGACTCAAGGTGGAAAACATCGGAGTAGAGCTTCTTTATTGACAACCTGGAAAAAGTATCAGTTTGATGGTTATACATTCATCATTGTCCTGGTTACTTTTAATCATTGTAATGTTTACAAATATATCATTGTCATAGTAACTACTTCGTAATTGTCGTGGTTACAACTTCAATATTCTCATATTTACTATTTCGTTATTGTCATGGTAACAAATTCATCATTGTCATAGTAACTTTTTCGTCATTGTCATGGTAACAACTTCATCATTGTAATAGTAACTATTGCGTCATGGTCGTGGTTACAACTTCAATATTGTCATAGTTCTTATTTCGTTATTGTCATGGTAACAAATTCATCATTGTCATAGTAACTATTTCGTCATTGTCATAGTTACAAATTCATCGTTGTCATTACTTTAACTTCATCATCGTCACAGATGAACATTCATCATTGTCATGGTTACGTGTTCATTCTGTTCATGGTTACAGATTGATCATTGTGTATAGAATATAAGTAATAGTCGCCGGCCAAAAATGCACAATGCACATAACATGCACAATCAATTCTTTCAACGGAATGCACCCTGATAAACATAGCACTCATATTAAACAGAGTTGTTTCCCTTTACATGTCAATTGCAAGTAACTTCAAGTTGTTTGGCCTTTAGCCGAAACCCAGCAGTTGCTCAATCGGTATTGACACGGTTTGTCAATCCAGGGGTTGTAAATTCGAATATTCTTTCCGACTTTGTCAAAAGACAATGCATAAAACGCCATTCGTCTGTTACCCATGAGCTATCATGTCATGACCAAATGCAACCAGTTGCTTGAACATTCTATTTCTTGCCATAGCCATATTTGTCAATCAATCAACGGGAAGATTGGAAGGCCCGGACAGGATTCGAATACACGATCTCTGGCTAATTTACACACGTAGTTACCGACAGAGCTGTGACTGCACTTAACATATCTACTAGATCTAGATATATTCATTGTATGGTTTTAACGCCGCTTTAAACACGTTTTTAGTTATATCACGGAGTTTCCTATGTAAGTAACCAGTACTACTGGTTCATTTATCATGACACCATCCAGTCAGTCGTAATGCTATGCTCGCAACCCTGAGCGCCAAGGGGAGCTGCAGATATAGAAAGAACACCTACAATTACATTATCTATACAAATCATCTTTTGCATCAGGCAAACGGATCATAAAGGTTGTTTCTTTGTTGTAGTTGTAACGCGTTCGTCTCCAATATGAGAGGTCGCGGGTTGGATCCCCATGGTATCCTCTCCATGGCGCTCAGGTTGTGGGATTAACGTTACGACTGCCACGCTGGTGTCTGGATAAATGGACCAGTAGTACTGGCAACATATCGAGGGCTTGGCATAAAACGGTTTTAACTAAACACCTATTTTGAAAACCCTGGTTTAGGGGCAATTTTGACCCTTTGTAAACAATTCAAATGTAAGTGCCATTGCTACGAGCAATGGCACCTACATTTCTATTGCTTACCAAGAAAAATGATTTAACACTTTTAAAGACTTATTGGCAAGGTGATTAAGCTTCGTAAAAAAAATAACAATTTTAGTTACGACCGTTTTACGCCAAGCCCTCGATATATAAGGTCACGCTTTACATGAACAATTGTTGAAATCGGCGTCAAAGACCCAAAGATCAATCAAATGGGTTTATAAATCTTGTCAAACTACTGCTCAAGTCTCACCGTGTACTAGGAAAATCAGCTGACATGATCGCATTTTGTCTGGAATCATAAAACAGAAGTTGTTTTCGAATCCAGTCATAGGCGAGACATTCGGCACCGTGTTTGGATACTGTTATAACACTAGCATCACTTCGACCAATGAAATGTGCCTGTAGTTCAAATATCCCTCTCAAACCAGACATGAGTATCCTTGGTCCATCTAAAACGTCTCTATCTGAAAAATAAAACAAGAGGGCCATGATGGCCCTGGATTGTTCGCCTGATTTTCTTTCCACTTTAGCCATATAAGCGCTCCAAGGCGACCGTAGTTTTCGACCAATCAACATGGCTTGAAGGAATCTGATAGAAGGTCACTTAAGGAACATTTCGAAAACATTATTTGAAAATCGGCTAGACACTTTTGAAGGAGAAGATTTTTTAAGTTTTCACTTTAGCCATATAAAGAAAAATAGCATGACGCACGACCGACGCCGGACAAAAGGCGATCACAATAACTCACCTTGAGCAAAGCTCAGGTGAGCTAAGAAAACAAGACAAGAGTTGTCACTTGAAATGCAATTCATTAACTTACAAACTTAAATAGACCTTGCCTTAGAATGATTACACAGCAAATTCTATGAATATCTAAAATTGTTCCCCTGCGCCTTCATTTAAGCTAGTGGCTCAGGACTTGCACAATGAGTTCCAGCCGTTAATGGTCTAATAGAACCCGTTTGCATATTATGGGTGCGTAATATTGGCCCTGTTAAATGTAGCTGAACTCCAGAAAATATATATCAAAGTCGAAGTATTTAATAAACCGTTCAAAAGATGTCTTGAAATATAAGAATCATAATTCTGGGATAAGATAAATAGTAATCATTTCACTATCCGGTACCATAAACATCTAAATATTGATCGTGTATGCTTCTTCAGTTTCACTGGGTAGACATACCCTGTAAGCCAAATGTTGTACTTTGTTGTCACAATTAGCAATATTTAAAGAAGTTTCAACATTTTAAAATATTGATCATCATCTGGAGTTCAGCACCTTTACAAGTCATGCAGAAAAGGGCCTTATACTAATGCACAATGTTTATGCTTCTGCCATAATTTGATTTCAAATCTATTTAAGAATTTGTTTGTTCAATCATGGACATGTTTCCATAATTTTCTTAGACAACTGCAGATTTGTTGAACGATTGATTGATTGATTGGGGTTTTACGCCGTTTTCATTTTTTTTCTGTCATATCAGGGCGGCCAGTTCGCCTACTCATGTGTTTCCTAGCTTTCTCACACCAGTACTGCACACAACATACTTTCCAAGCAACTTGCTGCTTTTCCACATAGACTGTTAACCCATCGGTAAACAAGAAAATGTGTCCATGGAACACGGATGCCCCGGTTGTTAACTATATTTTAAAACAAAACTTTTATCTAAATAAAAGAACAGACGAACAGACGGACGAACAGTTGGTCCAACCTCAAATTGATACAATTTTTTAAACAATGATATGTTGATTGTCATTTGTGTGAAGTTTCATAATGATAGGACATCAGGTTCACTAAAATCCAACTTGACCAAAAACTTTAACCTGAGAATGGAATGGACGAACAGACAGACGAACGGACGGACGAACAGTTGGTCCAACCTCAAATTGATACAATTTTTTAAACAATGATATGTTGATTGTCATTTGTGTGAAGTTTCATAATGATAGGACATCAGGTTCACTAAAATCTAACTTGACCAAAAACTTTAACCTGAGAATGGAATGGACGAACAGACAGACGAACAGACGAACGGACGGACGAACAGTTGGTCCAACCTCAAATTGATACAATTTTTTAAACAATGATATGTTGATTGTCATTTGTGTGAAGTTTCATAATGATAGGACATCAGGTTCACTAAAATCTAACTTGACCAAAAACTTTAACCTGAGAATGGAATGGACGAACAGACGGACGAACAGTTGGTCCAACCTCAAATTGATACAATTTTTTAAACAATGATATGTTGATTGTCATTTGTGTGAAGTTTCATAATGATAGTACATCAACTTCACTAAAATCTAACTTGACCAAAAACTTTAACCTGAGCGGGACGGACGAACGGACGGACGAACGGACGGACTAACAGACCGGAAAACTATATGCCCCTCATACTATCGTATGCCGGGGCATAAAAACGAATGACGCTTGTCACAGTGACTTATGTCAAACGTCGGAAAGAATGTTGGCCGAGCTGGGATTCGAACTCACAACCCCTGAATTGACAGCACGCGTCGCTACATACTGAGCTACCGGGACTCGGCTTGTTCAGCGAGGAAGGGCAGACGACTCTTACAAGTTAACATAACCATATCGAGGGCTTGGCGTGAAACGGTTGTAACTAAAAACTTGTTTTGAAAAACCTGGTTTAGGGGCAATTTTGACCCCTTTGTAAACAATGCAAATTTAGGTGCCATTGCTCAGAACGAGCAATGGCACCTAAATTGCCATTGTTTACCAAGAAAAATGATTTAACGCTAATAAAGACTTTATGGCGAGGTAATTAACCTTGGTAATTTTTTTTTAGTTACAACCGTTTCACGCCCTCGATATGCTATTTTCATCTGTTGTTTTGAACGTGAGCCTCACTCCTTTCACAAATATAACAAATCGAAAGCAGACGAATTATTCGAAAGCAAAGTGGCCAACTGATGGAAATCAATAAAATAATATAAGTAAGTATTAGTTTATACAGTTGAAACATTGTAGCTCAAGGAGAAATTGGCCTTTATGAGCAATGTCTCTATTTATCAAAAGACATCTGCTAAAAATGTCAACACGCATCTATATGCGAGAAAGTGTTAAACATGTAACTATTTTTTGCAAGACGCTTGGTAAGAAAATAGTTTTCATTATAGGAGCAGTTCCATTAGAAAACCAACATTATGGACTCTGCGTAATGTATCAACCAACCCAGATCAGCCTGCACAGGCTTATCCGGGCCGACAACATCCGTCTCAGAAGGATAGATGTATAGAGTAATGATTCCTGAAACATAAAATCTACAGGAGACACAAAAAAGTATGTCCGGGTTAGCCTAAGATGCATGTTTAGGCTGATCCGGGTGGCTACTTTACGCCGAGTCCACAATGTTGGTTTTCTCGTGGGACGACTCATAGCCCTGTATGCTTTTTAAAAAGACGCCTTCATTGTAAACATAATCAGGATCAGGAGAATAAGAATAATTCCTTTGAAAGGCCGAGTCAAATCATTGTTTAAAGCAGTTTCTCCTTCACGCCACAACACCTTTTGACAGTCATCTGCTAAACAGAGATATCAGTTTTCAAAACGTTAACTACTTTCCACTCATAGACGAGTTTTGATACGAATGTAGCAGACGACTTTTGTGATGAGCAATTTCTATTCAATGACTTAACTGTCACTTTTATAGAGGTTTCAATAGTTTTAAATAGATGTTTTCAAAGTCGTATATAGATGTTTTCAAAGTTGTATATAGATGTTTTCAATGTTGTATATAGATGTTTTCATTGCATCTGAGAAACGGTTAAGAAACTAATACTGCAATTACAGCTGAATGATGGGAACCAAGATGTACCTGCGCATTGAATGTCGGAGACAGGATGCATTGAGGCCGGGCACACACACGTGTACATGGCATTGTGGCGATTACGTCTTGGCAAACACAGATGGCTACAAGGTGAGTGGAGGCACACATTACCTGTAATCAGAAAAGAATAACCTGTACGGTGGCAAACACAGAGGACTTCAAACAGACAGGAGACACGCACTACCTCTTATCAGAACAAAAACACACAGCTGGCTACAAGCTGACTGGAGGCACACACATATGGCTACAAGATGACTGGAGGCATACACAGATGACTACAAGATGACTGGAGGCACACACAGATGACTACAAGATGACTGGAGTCACACACAGATGACTACAAGATGACTGGAGGCACACACATATGGCTACAAGATGACTGGAGGCACACACAGATGACTACAAGATGA
This sequence comes from Serripes groenlandicus, assembly GCA_031761405.1. Taxonomy (NCBI): domain Eukaryota; kingdom Metazoa; phylum Mollusca; class Bivalvia; order Cardiida; family Cardiidae; genus Serripes; species Serripes groenlandicus. The sequence goes on from JASEVX010000014.1 coordinate 41,073,163, forward strand.
CTGGAGCCACACACTGTCTGTATTCAGAACAAAACAACTGTACTATGGCACACACAGCTGGCTACAATCTGACTGGAGGCACACACTATCTGTTAACAGAACAAAACAACTGTATGATGGCACACACAGATGGCTACAAGATGACTGGAGTCACATGTGTAGGGTGGTCCTTTGCAGAATTTATTATGTATTAGTACACTCAGCACATTTACATTATGTGAAATGAGGACATAAAGTAACAATAGTATTGTAATAAAAGAAAACCCTAACTACATGGCTTTGAAACACAACACTAGCACACACTTTGACACTGTCCATACATGTAACATATCCATGTAATGTTACCTATATACTTAAATATAAATATAAATAATTGGTTTCTCCCCGTTTGACTAGTGGTCTGTTAAAGATTTTGGAACTAAATGAGCCGACCTGCGAGAAAACCAACATTGTGTGCGTAAAGTATCTACCCAGATCAGCCTAAGCATGCCGCGCCAGGCTAACCCGAACAGAAACTTTTCGCCTCCTGTGGATTTTCTGTTTCAGGAATCATTACTCATATACCTATATCCCCTTGTGACGTAATGTGTCGGCCCGGATTAGCCTGCGCGGACTGTGCATGCTGATTTGGGTGAATACATTACGCATAGTCCATAATGTTGGATTTCTCGCGGGACGGCTCAAATGTAAGAATTGACAAGAATTGATAAGAGTAGTCATATTTGTTCCTTTGAATAACTTAGAGAAGTCTATAGATACGGGTCACTTTTCGTGTTGTAATTTCAATACTTGATCCTCGGATTCTACACAAATGCATCATCTAACAGGGTCGATGTATTGATTGCTTGGTGCTTTACGCCGCTTTGAACATTTTTTTTCCAGTTATATCACGGTGTTTCCTGAGTATATTACCAGTACTATTGGTCCATCAATCCTGATACCAGCGAGTCGGTCCGTTATGCTAACCCCGCAACCCTGAACGCCAAAGATGTCAGCCAATACCACCATTTTTAAAGTTGTTGGTGTGACCCGGCAAGAGATCGAACCCGCGAAGTTTGAAGCTCTACTACTACACCATCGACAGGGGCGTACCTAGGGTCTACAGAGTGTGTACGCAAGCATGTAAGGGGGGGGGGGGGGGCGATCTGGGGGCATGTAGTCCAGGTTTCTGTACTAGGAATGCGATTTTTTGTTTTGACTGTTCGCATCAATATGTAACGGCGATATATTGAGACTAGGGGGCATGCTCCTCCATGAATTATGTGCCCCCTGTATTTTCCTTGGTGACTTCTGGGAGCATTACAGTAGCAAAATATGACTGATCTTGATGGTGAAATAAACATCTTTTTCGAGAAAGAAATTAAATAAAATCTTGAAAAATTAACCAAATAGATACATTCTGTACGCAGCTCCGTATTTTGCGGACAGGTAGATACGCGCCTGATTGAGGCGGTCATGATGTAGTGAGAACCACAACATAGGATTGCCTCCCTTGGCAGCAGACGACTTTGAAAAGATTGCTACATTATTGTTCAGCCCTGTTTCAATTTCATATTCATAATTTGCATTGGTTTTTGTTTGTGCTTCACTGCGATTCTTTCAAAACAAGCCGAGTCCCGGTAGCTCAGTCGGATTAAATAGTATTGACGTAGCAAGTCCCCTCGAGTCGTATAAATCCAAAAGTACCGGAACATTAGTACCGAAAAAACGCTGTGATGTAACTGAATTACTCTGAAAGCGGCGCAAAAACACTTCAAACAAACATGTCTTATTTTCAACATGAATAAATGTAAATTTAAATTTTATAAATCTTGTGGTACCTTTTGGGTTGGATTTAAAGAGTACTGGATGATATACCAATGCCGTTACGAGTCCCGGGGCGTTGATTAACTCGAGAACCTTGCCCGTATATTTATCGAGTACCTCTACTTCGTCCTCGCTCGCCACATACAGATGGTCCCCCAGGACAGACAGGCTCGTCTTTCGACCCTCTGAGAGTGGTATAGTATACTGCAAGTATAATTATTATTATAATCACGTTGGGTTTTAGCATTTTCCCATTATTATAATGTCCCCGACTATAAAACGCATTTTGAAACAAATTCAGCAGTTTTGAAAACTAAGGATGGAGTCTTTCCTGCAAGTATAATTATTATAATCATATTTAGTTAGGCCATATCCAATTAGTATACAGAACAGAATATAATAGAAGTGTATTTATAACACAAGCATATAAGCTAATACTTCAATTGATGGCTCATCTTTTGACACTCTGATAGAGGCATAGTGTGCGCTTCATGCAAAACCGTTGAAACAACAGTGCAACAAGATGTAGTTACAACTTTTGTATGGAGCCATTGATCGGTAAACATTCGTCTTTTGACAGAACCATGGTGTGAGCTTCATGCAAAACCGTTGAAACAACAGTGCAACAAGATGTAGTTACAACTGTTTTGTATGGAGCCATTGATCGGTAAACATACATTACAAACCCAGTACAGACAGGTTCGTCTTTTGACAGAACCATGGTGTGAGCTTCATGCAAAACCGTTGAAACAACAGTGCAACAAGATGAAGTTACAACTGTTTTGCATGGAGCCATTGATCGGTATACATACCTTACAAACCCAGTACAGACAGGTTCGTCTTTTGACAGAACCATGGTGTGAGCTTCATTCAAAACCGTTGAAACAACAGTGCAACAAGATGAAGTTACAACTGTTTTGCATGGAGCCATTTATCGGTATACATACATTACAAACCCAGTACAGACAGGTTCGTCTTTTGGCAGAACCATGGTGTGAGCTTCATGCAAAACCGTTGTGAGCAATGGCACCTAAATTTCCATTGTTTACCCAGAAAAAATATTTAACGCTTATATGGACTTCAGGGCTAGGTGAGAAAACTACCAATTTATTTTAGTAACAAACGTTTCACGCCAAGCCCTCGATATATGGTATAACCTGATTCGCATCCACTAAACCGGCGAGGAGAAATCCGCTGTGATCGAGTGGTTAGCGTCGGGGATTCCGAAACGGGGTGTCCCGGGTTCGATCCCCGATCGCATCACTACGGTCATGGTGGAGTCCCCTTGGGCAAGGCACATGTTCTAGCCTAGTACTGGTTTGTTTAACCAGGGATCATGTACCGGCAGGTTTATCAAGTAGTTAACATATGAGTCGTCCCGAAAAAACCAACATTGTGAACTCTGCGTAAAGTATCGACCCGGATCAGCCTAAAGCATGCCGCGCAGGCTAATCCCGACATACACTTTCCGCCTCCTGTGGATTTTCTTTTTCAAGAATCATTACTCATATACCTATATCCCCCCCGAGACGGAATGTGTCGGCCCAGATCAGTCTGCGCGGACTGCGCAGGCTGATCTGGGCCGATACATTACGCTGAGGCCATAATGTTGGTTTTCTCGTGGGACGGCTCATATATTATACGTTATTCATCGCTTCCTCCTCGTCCAAAGTTGACACATACATGTACATTGCACCCAGAATAGACGAGAGTAGCGTTCGTAATTTTGAAAGCGTGATACGTTCTAATATAATGTTAAGTAAATGTATATTAATGGCGTTTTGTTTTTATGACGAGTAAATGTAAAACAATGTATATATATATGATATGATGACGAATATTACGTCATTGTGTATCATCATTCAGTTAACCGATAACCTCCGAAAGGGAAATTCTTTCCTTCTAGTCACTGGGTATTTCTAGTAATCGTGGATCAATTGATTGATTGATTGATTAAATTGAGGCGTAACTCCGTTTCAACAATCCAATTACGGCGGTCATTTATTCTTATCATGTGTTCCTAGCTTTCTCACACCAATACTCCACACAACAGTCTTTCCAAGCAACTGGCTGCTTTTCATCATAGACTGTTCGCCTATTGGTGGAAGCCGGATGATGCAGGTCATTATGAATTTTGTCAATTATCGGCAAGAATGTTGGCCGAGGCTACAGACAGAGCAACCGGTTATATTGAAAGTACATACTCTTAAATGTGTACTTCAATAACTTTACAGCAGCAAAAAAATAAAATCCCATCGAAAATTATTATTTTGCATAAAATTGCAAAAATATTCACTTCAAAGGAAGGTAATCCAGATATATGAAAAATAAAACTGTTGACTGTCTCCCTTGTTTCACTGTCGTATCAGTCAAAACCTTCATTAATAATTCTTTATTTTGCCACAATGTACATAACTGTCGTCTGCTGCAGATGACTTAAAATACGCGAACAAGCGTAAACATGGTTTAAAAAACGGCATAAAACCTCAACCCATCAATAACATTGGGTGTTACGTCGCTTTCAGCATTGTATCCATTTATATCACGGCGTTTCAACTTAACCACATGTATGTCTAGTCACAATCTCATTAAAACAAGACCTTACCCTCGCTAGCTGGTATAAAGACATGATGACTGTCCCATACAGGTAGTCTCAAACAGATTGCTTTATGGTATAAACACAGGTAAGATGACCCATATAAATATACGATATAGACAAGAAACCGCTGAAGACGGTAAGCCCGGATTGTCGGCAATTTGTCCTTGAAAATCTACAAACCAAGGTCAAGGTCAAAAGAACCATAGAAATCAATGGAACTTGTTACTGGATACCTTCAGGCAAAGCTTCAGGTTTGTAACCCTTTCCAGTGCTGAGATTTTGCCTCAACCTGAAACTTTAACCAAAATGTTGACGGACAGACAGACAGACAGACAGACAGACGGACGGACAAACGGACATCGCCAATCTATAGACCGGAATTGCTAGAGCAATCCGGCCAAAAAGCGGTGATTGTCGAGTGATCCGAGTGTATAGCACGGGCGTTTGTTATATCGTGCGAGTATATTAGACATAAACATATTCAAGCGTGTTAGGTCACTTCGAGACGACACTTTATGCGGTGTAGTCAGATCCAATATTTTGGTCTGATTTTAACCCTTTCTCTCATCATGAGCCCCATTAGCTTTCTGACGCCTCTACAGCAGACGGCCTTTTGAAAACACAGTGACAAAAGAAGAAATTGCTCAAAACGAGCAATTTCTCCTTTCGCCACAATGTTTTCCACTTTTAGTCATAGGTTATCCATTCGATTATAGAGATTTTCTATTTTTTTAACAAAATATTTTCATAGTCGTCTGCTGCAGAATTGTCGTATGTGGGCAAGGATTAATGAGATTAGTTTAGTCATTACACTCTCGCATCATTACCGAGTTCCTGTGTCCTGACAGATATTTCATCTGTACAACCTTACTATGGCCGGTACCCGATATCCAGAACAAGGCGTCGATGGTCTCATCGATGAAGAGACTGCGTGGATGTCGGAGGTCCGAGAGTAGAACCATGTGACCGCTTCCGTCAAGCTCGGACGTCTGTAGTGTACAGCTGCTTCGACCATAGGGGCCTTGATTGATCCAGAGTAGCCGGCTGTAAATAATTAAACAGTTTTAACCCTCATTCGGTTCTAAAGCAAACAAACCAACAAACAAAGAAACAAACAGTTTTAACCCTAATCCTGCTGTAAAATAAACAAACAAACAAACAGTTTAACCCTCATCCTGCTGTAAAACAAACAAGCAGTTTTAACTGTCATCCTGCTGTAAAGCAAACAAGCAGTTTTAACTGTCATCCTGCTCTAAAATAAACAGACAATTTTAACCGTCATCCTGCTGTAAAACAGACCAACAAACAAACATTTTTAACCCTCATCCTGCTGTAAAACAAACAAACAAACAAACAGTTTTAAACCATATCCTGCTGTAAAACAAACAAACAAACAAACAATTTTAAACCTCATCCTGCTGTAAAACAAACAAACAAACAAACAGTTTTAAACCTCATCCTGCTGTAAAACAAACAAACAAACAAACGTTTTAACTCTCATCCAGCTAAACAATTTTAACCATCATCCTGCTGTAAAACAAACAAACAAACAGTTTTAACCGTCATCCTGCAGTAAAACAAACAAACAAACAAACAAACAAACAGTTTTAACCGTCATCCTGCTGTTAAACAAACAAACAAACAAACAGTTTTAACCCTCATCCTGCTGTTAAACAAACAAACAGACCGTGTTAACCCTCATCCTGCTGTTAAACAAACAGTTTTAACCCTCATCCTGCTGTAAAATAAACAGTTTAACCCTCATCCTGCTGTAAAACTAACAAACAGTTTTAACCGTCATCTGGCTGTAAAACAAACAAACACACAAACAGTTTTAACCGTCATCCTGCTGTTAAACAAACAAACAAACAGTTTTAACCCTCATCCTGTTGTTAAAAACAAACAAACAAACAGTGTTAATTCTCATCCTGCTGTTAAACAAACAAACAAACAAACAGTTTTAACCGTCATCCTGCTGTAAAACAAACAAACAGTTTTAACCGTCATCCTGCTGTTAAACAGACAAACAAAGAGTTTTAACCCTCATCCTGCTGTTAAACAAACAAACAAACTCATCCTGCTGTAAAATAAAGTTTTAACCCTCATCCTGTTGTAAAACAAACAGTTTTAACCCTCATCCTGCTGTAAAACAAACAGTTTTAAACCTCATCCTGCTGTAAAACAAACAAACAAACGTTTTAACTCTCATCCAGCTAAACAAATGTAACCATCATCCTGCTGTAAAACAAACAAACAAACAGTTTTAACCGTCATCCTGCAGTAAAACAAACAAACCGTTTTAACCGTCATCCTGCTGTTAAACAAACAAACAAACAGTTTTAACCCTCAACCTGCTGTTAAACAAACAAACAGACCGTGTTAACCCTCATCCTGCTGTTAAACAAACAGTTTTAACCCTCATCCTGCTGTAAAATAAACAGTTTAACCCTCATCCTGCTGTAAAACTAACAAACAGTTATAACCGTCATCTGGCTGTAAAACAAACAAACAAACAAACAGTTTTAACCGTCATCCTGCTGTTAAACAAACAAACAGTTTTAACCCTCATCCTGTTGTTAAACAAACAAACAAACAGTGTTAATTATCATCCTGCTGTTAAACAAACAAACAAACAAACAGTTTTAACCGTCATCCTGCTGTAAAACAAACAAACAGTTTTAACCGTCATCCTGCTGTTAAACAAACAAACAAACAAACAGTTTTAACCGTCATCCTGCTGTTAAACAGACAAACAAAGAGTTTTAACCCTCATCCTGCTGTTAAACAAACAAACAAACTCATCCTGCTGTAAAATAAACAGTTTTAACCCTCATCCTGTTGTAAAACAAACAGTTTTAACCCTCATCCTGCTGTAAAACAAAGCGTTTTAACCCTCATCCTGCTGTAAAACAAAGACACAAACAGTTTTAACGATCATCCTGCTGTAAAATAAACAAACAGTTGTTAATCCTCATCCTGCTGTAAAACAAACAAACAGTTTTAACCCTCATCCTGCTGTAAAACAAACAAGCAAACAGTTTAAACGTTAAATAAACAGTTTTAACCCTCATCCTGCTGTAAAATGAACAAACAATTTTAACCGTCATCCCGCTGTAAAACAAGAGCACCGCGTACGGCACAGACGCTCGACTGATAGGGAGAACAAAAAATGAGCTAAACAAAAAACCTTAACCGGACGACCACGCCACCGCCGCAGACGACGACGCCAGGGTCATGACAATAGCCCCCCGTTTTTTTTAAAGTCAACCTAATAACAAGAGGGCCAAGATGGCCCTAAATCAATCACCTAATTGATAGTAAATTAGTAGCAAATATTTAACTGCAAATATCTGGAATTTTTTTATCAGGGAGTGCAAATGAAACAAGAAACAGCTTATCAGTAAAAGCCATTTATATCTTGAAATCTAACAAGAACTTTAATAAGAATGGAATTATAAAGTTTTTGTCATTTTGCACCTTTCCTGATGCCGCCTTGCTGCTCTGTTTTTCAACGAAATCAATATGGCTTCAACAGTTTATTTAGAGGGTCACTTAAGAAACATTTCTACCAAATTATCTTGCAATCGCACAAGTAGATTATGGAGGAAAAGGATTTTAAAATGTGGGTATTTTTCTCACTTTCTGATGCCGCAGCAACCAAAGTTCTCAATGGAATTTAAATCTTTGAACAATTTTGAAAGAGGACCACCAAAGGAACATTCTTGTGATGTTTTGTGGAAATTGGTCTATTGGAATGGTAGGAGTTGGTAGTCATTTGTAGCTAAAAGTTCAATTTACCCTTTTTGTGATGACGCCTGGTTGATATGATTGTGTAACCAATCAAAACGGCTTAAACAAATTAAATAGAGGATCATTACAGTAAGATTCGTATTATATTTTCTTAAAATCAGACAAACACTTTCATAAAAATGGAATTTTCAAATTTTGTCATTTTGCCCCTTTTCTGATGCCGCCTGACTGCCATGTTTTTCGACCAATCAGTATGGCTTGGACAATTTGTATAGAGGGTCACCCAAGGAACATTTCTACCAAATTATATTTGAATCTGACAGGCAGATTCGGAGGAGATGATTTTTAAAGTTTGGACATTTTGTCCCCTTTCTGATGCCGCAGCAACCAAAGTTCTTATTGGAATTTTAATCTTTGAACAATTTTGAAAGAGAACCACCAAAGGCACATTCCTGTGATGTTTTGTGGTAATTGGTCTATTGGAATGGTAGGAGATGGTTGTCATTTGTAGCTAAAAGTTCAATTTACCCCTTTTGTGATGACGCCTGGTTGCTATGATTGTGTAACCAATCAAAACGGCTTAAACAAATTAAATAGAGGATCATTACAGTAAGATTCGTATTATATTTTCTTAAAATCAGACAAGCATTTGCATAAAAATGGAATTTTGTCATTTTGTCATTTTGCCCCTTTTTTGATGCCGCCTGACTGCCATGTTTTTTGACCAATCAGTATGGCTTGAACAATTTTTATAGAAGGTCACCCAATGAACATTTCTACCAAATTATGTTTGAATCTGACGGGCAGATTCGGAGGAGAAGATTTTTAAAGTTTGGACCTTTTGCCCTCTTTCTGATGCCGCAGCAACCAAAGTTCTCAATGGAATTTAAATCTTTGAACAACTTTGAAAGAGGCCAACCAGAGGAACAGTCCTGTGATGTTTCACGGAAATTGTCCTTGGAGTTTGGGAGGAGATGATGTTTAAAGCTAAAAGTTAACGCCGGACGAACGACGGACGACGGACAAAAAGTGATCAGAATAGCTCACCTTGAGCCTTCGGCTCAGGTGATCTAAAAAACCTTAACCGGATGACAACACCTGTAGATTTTTTAAGTCCAAAAGGGGGGATAATTTGGTCAATATTAAGTTCAGGGTTATGGAACTTGTTGTATCAAGTTATGTTAAGACATTGAATAAGTTTAGGAAGTTTCAAAGCTATAGGTTAAATTGTGTTTCAGTTATCACCATTTTTCTCCCTTCAAAGTAGATTTTCTAAATCGAAATGGGGAGATAATTTTGTCAATACTATTTACAGAGTTATGAAACTTGTTAACTAAGGTCAACTTAAGACACTCAGCAAGTTTGTGAAGTTTCAAGCAAAAAAAAAGAAAAGTTTTTAAGATATGAAAAATCATGAGTAAAAAATTGTCAAAAACCTGAGCTAAACAAACAAGAGCTGTCGGAGGACAGCGCGCTCGACTATATGCCGCTTATTCACATAAAGCACTACTTTATTATATTGCACTTAAGTACTATTAACCCTTTCCCTCATATGGCAATTCTGCAGCAGACGACTTTAAACATATTTTGTCAAAACATAGAAAATCTCCATAATTGAATGGATAACCTATGACAACAAGAGTACCGCAAACGGTACATAATACGTCCGTCAGGAACTTCTTTGTAACTCGTGTAGAATTTGACAAATATTCTAAGTCCAACAAGGGGCATAACTCATTCAAAAATTGACGAAATCCCAGGAAATATGAACTTGATCTGTGACACATCACTATCAAGTCTTATACAAAATTTCAGCTCAATACATCAAAGCATGTAGAAAAAAAGTGCGGAAAACAAATATTCTAAGTCAGCTCAATAGCTCAAAGTATGTAAGAAAAAAGTGCGGAAAACCCGAACGGACGGACGGAGGGACATGACCATACCATAATACGTACCGTTTTTAAGAAACGGTCGTATAAAAACTAGAAAACATTGTGGCAAAATTTTCTAAGTAATTCAAGGGCCATTACTCCATATTTAGGATACAATGGAGTTATCTAACCTAATTGTATGATGGTCCTTAACAAATGTGTGAAGTATGAAGTGATTTGAATTATGAAACTTTAACGTTGAGCTAAACGCAAATGTTAAAACTGACCGAGTCCAAAAATAGCAAAACCTTAAAAAAAGTAAACCCGTTTAATATGTTGAAGAATTATATTTGATAAATGAATGATCACAATTAGAAAGGAATGTAACCAAAAATTATGAATTTATCTAAAATTCTTAAAATCAAACAAAAATAATGTTATTTATTCCCAAAAAGTCACACTCAGCATCTTCAACATACAATGTGAAGAAAGGTAGTATATGTAATTATATTCCAAATATGAAAGCCCTAACACAAGTACTTATTGAGAAAAATTAAAAAATTAAATGAAAATGCCAACTTGCCCTAAAACTTTAACCACCCAAATTCATGTTTTTTACCCCAAAAAGAAGGTCACACTCAGCATCTTCAGCATTCAATGTGAAGAAAGGTATAAGATGTAACTACATTCCAAATATTAAAGCCGTAGCACAAATACTTATTGAGAAAAATTAAAAATTTAAATGAAAAGGCCAACCTGCCCTAAAACTTTAACCACCCAAAATCACGTATTTTACCCCAAAAAGAAGGTCACACTCAGAATCTTTAGTATACAATATGAAGACAGGTATTAGATGTAATTATGTTCCAAATATAAAAGCCTTAGCATAAGTACTTATTGAGAAAAAAATTTTTTAAAAGAAATTCCAACTTGCCCTAAAACTTTAACCACCCAAAATCAGGTTTTTTACCCCAAAAAGAAGGTCACACTCAGCATCTTCAGCATTCAATGTGAAGAAAGGTATAAGATGTAACTACATTCCAAGTATTAAAGCCGTAGCACAAATCCTTATTGAGAAAAGATAAAAAATTAAATGAAAATGCCAACTTGCCCTAAAACTTTAACCACCCAAAATCACGTCTTTTACCCCAAAAAGAAGGTCTCACTCAGAATCTTCAGCATACAATATGAAGACAGGTATTAGATGTAATTATATTCCAAATATAAAAGCCCTAGCATAAGTAATTATTGAGAAAAAAAAAAAAAAAAAATCCAACTTGCCCTAAAACTTTAACCACCGAAAATCATGTTTTTTACCCCAAAAAGAAGGTCACACTTACTACCTTTAACATTCGATGTGAAGAAAGGTATAAGATGTAACTACATTCCAAGTATTAAAGCCGTAGCACAAATACTTATTGAGAAAAAATAAAAAATTAAATGAAAATGCCAACTTGCCCTAAAACTTTAACCACCCAAAATCACGTCTTTTACCCCAAAAAGAAGGTCTCACTCAGAATCTTCAGCATACAATATGAAGACAGGTATTAAATGTAATTATATTCCAAATATAAAAGCCCTAGCATAAGTAATTATTGAGAAAAAAAAAAAAAAAAAATTCCAACTTGCCCTAAAACTTTAACCACCGAAAATCATGTTTTTTACCCCAAAAAAAAGGTCACACTTAGTACCTTTAACATTCGATGTGAAGAAAGGTATAAGATGTAACTACATTCCAAGTATTAAAGCCGTAGCACAAATCCTTATTGAGAAAAGATAAAAAATTAAATGAAAATGCCAACTTGCCCTAAAACTTTAACCACCCAAAATCACGTCTTTTACCCCAAAAAGAAGGTCTCACTCAGAATCTTCAGCATACAATATGAAGACAGGTATTAGATGTAATTATATTCCAAATATAAAAGCCCTAGCATAAGTAATTATTGAGAAAAAAAAAAAAAAAAAATTCCAACTTGCCCTAAAACTTTAACCACCGAAAATCATGTTTTTTACCCCCAAAAAAAGGTCACACTTAGTACCTTTAACATTCGATGTGAAGAAAGGTATAAGATGTAACTATATTCCAAATATTAAAGCACTAGCACAAATACTTATGAATGAATATGCCAACTTGCCCTAAAACTTTAACCGGACGCCGACGCCGACGCCGGGGCGAGTAGTAAAGCTCTCATATTCTTCGAATAGTCGAGCTAAAAACCTTAACCTTACGTTTTGAAGTTTTAAGTGAAACAAATAAATATTTCCAACTTTTATTAATTAACATATTATGATTATGTTTATAAAGTTTAGTGACTTTAACAGTAGTAGTTTGTTAGAAAACAAAAAAAAAGCTGAGCTGAACAAAAAACCGCCGCCGCCGACGCCAGGGTCATGACAATAGCTCTCGTTTTTTTTTCAAAAGTCGAGCTAATAAAACAGTTTTAACCGTCATCCCGCTGTAAAATAAACAAACAGTTTTTACTCCTGATCATGCTGTAAACTACGCAATGAGGATATTGTTCAGGAAATTTAGTTTAAATAAGTAAGTAAGTAAAATTATATCATAGTGACATGTGTACATATTTTATGTATACAAACATCAAACAATATAAACACCCGACTGTGTAGAGCCTATAAGTCACTTTTGTTTTACAATATATATTTACAGCTAAAGTAAACAGGAGATAAAGAGAGAAGAAAGAGAAAGAGAGAAGATAGAGAAAGAAAGAAAATATAAAAAATTTAAAATTTGAAACTAGATAATATGTAAAAGTGTAACCTATACGCACAGAAATGGGACTTAACTGGACGTGGACAAAAAGCGCTATCATTGTTTTGCACATTGATCAAGTCCTTTTTGTTTCGAGTTATATTCCCTTCCAACAGCTACATGTAAGAACATATGAGCCGTCCCGCGAGAAAACCAACGTCCGCGCAGACTGATCCGGGCCGACACATTCCGTCTCAGGGAGAAAGAGGTATAGAGTATTGATTGATTGATTGATTTGGGTTTAATGCCATTTTCAACAATTTCTCAGTTATATCACGACGGCCAGTTCACCTACTCATGTATTTCCTGGTTTTCTCACACCAGTACTCCACACAACAATCTTCCCAAGTAACTGGCTGCTTTTACACATAGACATTAGCCCATTGGTGGAAGACGAATGACGCATGTCGCATTGACTTTTGTCAATCGTCGGAAAGAAAGTTGGCCGAGTCGGGAATCGAACTCACAACCCCTGGATTGACAGGCCGCGTCGCTACCGACTGAGCTACCGGGGCTCGGCAGGTATAGAGTAATGATTCCTGAAACAGAAAATCCACAGGAGCCGAAAAGTGTCTATCCGGGTAAGCCTGCGCGGCATGCCTAGGCTGATCCGGGTCGATACTTTACGCAGAGTCCACACTGTTGGTTTTCTCGCGGGACGACTCTTATCAAGGCGGACAGAATATATGTTATTGGTCTCACACCGTATATATAACATCGACATACACATATATAAGGAAGGAAACCAAAACTAGTTAGTTGATCACGACACCAAAGCATCGATCATAATGCTTTCGTAACCCTGAGCGAGGGATTTTGAAATGTGTGATACTTCTACACAAATTACTGCATGTAAGATGAATTTCAATTTATTATTGCATGTCCATGTTTTACTGAACTTTCGTCCCAGCGTCTATAAATTTGCTGAACTACTAACCAACAGTAATATAAAGACGAGCCTTAGTCTTGCTCTTTATATTAAAGAGGCAACTCTACTGAGAAACACATTAAATGTATCATTTCTTCTTCGAATGATTGATCATTAATTCGTACACTCCTTCAATCCTTCATACGTCGATCATTATTTACTTCATGATTTTTCAGTTGTACATTATCCACTTCGCCATTTAAATTAGGAACAATTGTTCAATGTGTTTTGCTTCCAAATAACACTCATATTTATACATTGCTCATCCTCCCAACGTTTATATCATTCTCAAGATAAATGCATGCTTATATCACTCTCATGTTGAATTCATGTTTAGTTCAATCATCCTATGAATTCCAAATAAATCATGTTTGTTTGTATTTTCCTGTCAATACACCAAATATATTCTTTCTTTGATCCCACTTTAATCGACCAGTTTCAGCCCTCAATGGTCACACTTTCTAAGCATTTCTCATTTAGAACACTATATATCATTGAAAAGAGTTACATATAAGCTTTAAAATAATCTATAGATAATGGTGCATTATGCAAGAAAGAATTCACCAGCCGAAAAAGGTTACCGTCATTTTGGACCAAATCGGGCCCGGACAAAACCGGGGTGTAGCATTCTCTACTTTCGCTTTCAAACAACGTCTAAATACTAAAAGTGATCAAACCAATCATTTCCAGAAACAAAGTATTGTGGCAAAAGCTTAAACTTTGTCATAAGGTTTTCAATTGTATTCAATAACTTTCCTTTTCGTTTTCAAGCTTATCCATACCTCTGGTTTAATATTTTTAAATTCGTGTACTGCAGCAGCATTTTATGTTGGAAATTACTAATTAGAGGCTAATTATATTATAGCTATACGCGATAACTTCTTACTTATTATCTGTATAGATCGTTATATCCTGTGGTTCATTATATTATATCTATAAGCTATATTATGGTTTATGATATTATATCTATAACCGATTACTTCTTACTTATTGTCTGTGTAGATCATTAAATATTGTGGTTTATTACATTATATCTATAAGCGAAAACTTCTTACTTATTATCTGTGTAGATCCTTAAATCGTGTGGTTTATTATATTATATCTATAAGCGATTACTTCTTACTTATTGTCTGTGTAGATCGTTAAATCCTGTGGTTTATTATATTATATATATAAGCGAAAACTTCTTACTTATTATCTGTGTAGATCGTTAAATCCTGTGGTTTATTATATTATATCTATACCGATAACTTCTTACTTACCGTCTGTATAGATCGTTAAATCCTGTGGTTTATTATTTTATATTTATAAGCGATAATAAGGTTTATTATAGTATATATATATATATAAGCGATAACTTCTTACCTATTGTCTGTATAGATCGTTAAATCCTGAGGTTTATTGAGATTACTAATGAGGACGGAGCAGTTCTCCCCGTCTATTGAACAGGCAATGATCCGCCCTGCGTCAAGAACATACAGGGTAGAGGACGACCAGTCGACCTTTAAACTTTTTGGATAGACTAAACCTAAAATATAATGAAATGATGATAATGATACAGAATGATTTGTTTTAATGGGGTTTTTAGCCGCTGTTGATATTATTTCAGTTATATCACGGCGACAGTTCACTTTATCATGATCCCTGGGTAAACAAACCAGTACTAGGCTACGAAATGTGCCTTGCCCACGGGCACTCCACCATGACCGTCGTGCCTCGACTAGGGATCGAATCCAGGAAACCCGGTTTCAAATCCCCGACGCTAACCATTCGATGATAGTGATTCTGATGATAATAATGATACTGATGCTGATAATGATAATGACACTGATGATATTAATGATATAATGATACTGTTAATGATACTGATAATGATACTGATACTGATACTGATGATAATGACACTGATAATATTAATGATACTGATGATACTGATACTGATGATAATGATATGATGATAATGATACTGATGATAATGATACTGATACTCATGATATTAATGATGTAATAATATAATGATACTAATAATGATACTGATAATGACACTGATGATATTAATGATATAATGATACAAATAATGATACTGATAATGACATTGATGATATTAATGATATAATGATACTGATACTGATACTGATACTGATAATGACACTGATGATATTAATGATATAATGATACTAATAATGATACTGATAATGATGATAATGACACTGATGATATTAACGATATACTGATACCGATTCTGATACTGATGATAATGATACTGATGATGATACTGATACTGATGATAATGATGATAATGATACTGATGATAATGATACTGATGATAATGATACTGATACTGATGATAATGCTAATTATGATAATGATGATAAGTACTTCTGTGATACCGGGGTCTCAAATAATAACCACATTGTTCTTAAAGCATCGTTATGGGCAAACTAGGAGATAAACCATGCCCTCTCGCTCCCAATGCGGCAGCTTTTAAACCAGCTCGCCATGGAGTATCTCCCACCATTTGGCGCTCAGAGATGTAAGGTTAGTTTTACGACCCACTCGCTGGTCTCGTGATAAATGGACCAAAATAACCGGTAATTTTTCCAAGAAACGCCGTGGTACATCTGAAGATTTGTTGAAAAGATCGTTAAACTAAATAACCCTTGAGTTCCTGTCATAACTTACCTGTGTCAATGACGATCCTAACCTTGGATGCACGGTAATCTCCATCAAACTGTGCTCTCCTCACCGCCGAATAGTTTTCCTCGACCCAAAATATCGTCTTGTTTGGTCCAAAAGCTTAAATGTCAAATTTACAAGACAAATTTTAAGGCAATTGTTCCTAGCTGTCATTAAACCCTTTCCCTCATATAGACGCTTTCTGACGAGAAACAAGCAATTTCTCCTTTTGTCACCATGTTTTCAACTCTGTTCAATTATTGTACTATCATTTAAAGCGAGTTTTCAATTTTTTCGGGGATGTTTCTCAAAGTTGTCTGCTGCAGATTTGTTGTATCTAGTGTCAAAAGAAGAAAATGCTCAAAACGAGATTTTCTATTTTTGACAAAAATATGTTTAAAGTCGTCTGCTGCAGAATTGTTGTATGAGGGAAAGGGTTAAAACATTCATATACAGAATGTTGATCCATGTCTTTCAAAAAGCAGTCTTGTTTGCAATTGTATCTAGATGATTAGTTCACTGTTACAATACTGTCAGAAGAGCCTTAACCCTTTCCCATCATCTGCAGCAGACGACTTTTGAAAACATTGTGGCCAAAGGTGGGCAATTTCACATTTGGTCACAACGTTTTCAACTTTATTTAACAATTCAGCTATTGTTTATAGAGATTTTTCAGGTTTGTGTCACTATGTTTTCAAAGTCGTCTGCTGCATATTTGCCGGTCATTGCTTTCTCGTTTGATTGATTGATTGATTTGGGTTTTTTAACGATATTTATGTTATATAATGGCGTCCATTTCACAGTACTTGTGTTTCTAGACGTTCTCGCACCGAGCCGATCTTTGAAACAATTCAGATTTGTTTGTTTGGAGTTTAACGCCACTTTCAACAGCTTTGGTCATATCACGGCGGTCAGTGCACCTACCCATGTTTTCCTGGCTTTCCCACACCAGTACTTACACAACATTCTTTCGAAGCCACTGACTACTTTCTCACATAGATCAGAGGTGAGAGGCAATGGAAAACATCGCCCGAAAAAATGTCGCCGCAACCGGGTATCGAACCCGTGACCACGAGTCAGATACGCTACCAATTGAGCTACCCGGCCGGGTCGAAACAATTCAGATGACATTCAATGTGTATACCCTAACCGAGGAACACGATATTGAAATAATTGAAAATCAATGATTAAACCTGAAAAATGGTTTTTTATTAATATCAAACATATCATCTGACGGATTTTCCTCATAGACTATAAGCCAGAGCTGGGATTCAAAGTCGATACCCCTGGATTGACAATCCGCGTCCTTTTGAAGCCTCGTCAGAATGGACGGCGACAATCCGCGAGATTACGGCGACCAGATAATGAACAAGTTGGCTGGCAAATCTGAACACAATGCGAGAAAAAGTCCCAACTCTAGTCGCGATATGTACGATCATACCGCATTCATACGGCGCGACAGCACGGACCTTTCCTGGTTAATGGCGTTTCCATCGAGATATATGGGCTTGACAACGGCGATCAGCGGCGTTTCTGCGGCGCTCTTACCTTGCTCACTGGGTTCTTACCAGGTGTTTTCTATGTGTATCGTGACTGGACGGCAACCAACGCCGTTTCTACCACGTGATCACAGCCACTATATAACCTAGTGAGATTTTAGGAAATTTCTTATGTACGAACTTTGAAACACCAGTTTTTATAGTAGGTCGCACACGCTTATTAAGAAATCCTTAAACGCAAAACAACGCCATAGGCGCTCTGGAAGCCACATGAGGACGTGGTGGAATAGCGCAACAGTGCTGCTGAAATCATCGCAACATCGCCCTGACAACGCCATAAAGACTCGGAACGCGTGGTTTGGTGCGGCAGACACGCGAGGGTCGTGGTGAGGACGCCATGAAGTCACGGTGGTAAGTGTTAACATTTTTGCAGCGTCTTTGCCACGCGTTTACTGCGCGTGTATTACATGCATGCATGAAAATGTTACGACGCTCGTCTCACGACCTTTGCGACCCCATCGCGCTTTCACCGCGTTCAAGGTCAGATCGCCGAATATTGACGTTTGTTTTAAACATGCTCAAAACAAACGCCGTGACTCGGCGACCATTGGCGACCACAGCACGATGTGAGACGTTTCCACCACGCTTTTACCAGGCTTATGGCGACATTGATGCGCTCTGGGGCCATTTTTAATCGCCGTAGCAATGCATTAAGGACGCCAGCCCGGTCTGACATGGGTATTACAGAGTGAATACACGGGGGTTGGCCTTCAAATACGAGCTTGCAGAAACCAGCCGTCATACAGACTAGCTTTAGATTTCTTTCCAAATAAATTATAACAAAACAATTTATTTATTTATTTATTGGGGTTTTACGCCGCTTTCAACAATATTTCAGTTATATCACGGCGACAGTTCACTTATTCATGATCCCTGGGTAAACAAACCAGTACTAGGCTAGAAAATGTGCCTTGCCGAAGGGCACTGCACCATGACCATAGTGCCGCGACTGGGGATCGAACCCGGGACACCCGGTTTTGAAATCCCGGACACTAACCACTCGACCGCAGCGGATTCCAATATAACAAAACAAACTTTTATAATTGTTTTACCCATTGTATGAATTCGTCCAATAGTATCCATGAGGACAGTTGAACCGTGGGATTCTATATTCAGTACGTTCAGCGTGCCGTGTTTCTGATAGAACAGGACCGGAGCAATTCCTGAAAATACAATGTTATCAAGTTGTATTAACCGTCTTCCTAGTTTTGTTTAGACTTATTTATTAACATCGATTGCGATACAAGCAAGCGTTGAGCTTATATTAATCACGCTCGATGTCTGCTTTCTGGAGACTAAACCAGTACAAGTTTGTGTCGAACCCGGGACCTTCCTATTTTGCATAGCAATACTCAATTAAATTAGTTTTGGTTCGAAAATAGAATTCTTAATGCCCATTACATAGGGGTTCGTATGCCACCCTAGGGAATTCACCCTTTCCAAAATACGGCATTTAAAAAGCAGACGACTTTAAAAACATTGATTGATTGATTGATTGGTATGTAACACCTATTTTTTTAAAAAATCAGATAAATCTCGGGAAGTTTCCAATTCTACTGGCGCATTTATCCTGACAGTCGTAATACTAAGCCCGCAACCCTGAGCTCAAGGAAGTGAGCACTTGCAACCATTTTCATAGTATGGCTTTTAAATCATCTAGAAATCATATTCTTATATACAATCATTTTGATGAACACGAATACATACTTATTGAATGGAGTTGAACACATTGTCTCATTATGAGCAATTTCTTCTTATTAGACATTATTTTAAACAAAATTCAGCTGCAAAAACGTGTCTGCAGCTTGTAAAGGATTAAGACCAGGGCGTATTCACAGTATGTGAGTGAAGCATTGGCATTGCTCAGGGGGGAGGGGGCGTTGTCTCGATGTTACCCGTCTATAGTGCTGCATTGGATAACTTATTGATCGATTTGGCTTTAACGCCGTTAGAAACAATGTTTCAGTTATATGACGGCGGTCAGTTAACCCTATGCATGTGTCACCTGGCTTTCTCACACCTGTACCTTACATAAAATGCTTTCGAGGCAACTGGCTGCGTCTCCACATAGACTAATAGCCAACTGGTGAAAGACAAATGACGCAAGCCACAGTGAATTTTGTCAGACGTCATATTTACAGCCGGCGTCGCTAACGACTTAACTACCGGTACTCAGCCCTGGTGCATTGGTTAAATATGCATGGGCATAATATCTGTCGGATAACAGTATAATCTTATTTGCGGATCGATGGACTAAACGTACGCCGTTTACAACAGAAGTTAAGTTATATCACAGCCTTACTGCTGGTTAGTTTATCCTGCCACATTTTTCAGTAATATCGTATCCATAACCCTAGGAGTTTCATCTGATGAAATGTAATAGGGAAAATCTCAGAAGTTAAGGAAGAACTGATGAAATTTAAGGAAAATCTCAGAATTTAAGGAAAAACTGATTAAATGTCCGGAAAATCTCAGAATTTAAGGAGAAACGGATGAAATGTAAGGAAAATCTCAGAATTTAAGGAGAAACTGATGAAATGTAAGGAAAATCTCAGAATTTAAGATAAAACTGATGAAATGTAAGTAACATCTCAGAATTTAAGCGAAAACTGATAAAATGTAAAGAAATTTCAGAATTTAAGGAGATACTGATGAAATGTAAGGAAAATCTCAGAATTTAAGGAGAAACTGATGAAATGTAAGGACAATCTCATAATTTAAGATAAAACTGATGAAATGTGAGGAACATCTCAGAATTTAAGCGAAAACTGATGAAATGTAAGGAAATCTCAGAATTAAAGGAGATACTGATGAAATGTAAGGAAAATCTCAGAATTTAAGGAGATACTGATGAAATGTAAGGAAAATCTCAGAATTTAAGATAAAACTGATGAAATGTACGGAAATCTCAGAATTAAAGAAAAACTGATGAAATGTTAGGAAAATCTCATGAAATGTAAGGAAAATCTCAGAATTTAAGGAAAAACTGATGAAATGTAAGGAAAATCTCATAATTTAAGGAAAAACTGATAAAATGTAAGGAAAATCTCATAATTTAAGATAAAACTGATGAAATGTAAGGAAAATCTCAAGAGTTTAAGTATAAACTGATGAAATGTAAGGAAAATCTCAGAATTTAAGGAAAAACTGATGAAATGTAAGGAAAATCTCGGAATTTAAGGAATACTTTCTTCCTAAGGACCTCTCTGGTTACGGCACCTGGTTTCCAAATCACAGCAGTTTGCGATCAAAGACTATCTGATTACTGCTGAAAATGGGACAAACATCAACAACAAAAAAGAGAAAACCAACAGTATTGACTCTGCGTAAAGTATCGACCTACATCAGCCCGCGCAGGATAATACGGGCCACATGACACATTCCGTCTCATAAAGCTATTAACTAATGATTCCCGATACAGAAAATCCACAGGAGGCGAAAAATGTCTGTCCTGGTTAGCCTGCGCGGCATGCATAGCCTGATATGGGTCGATACTTTAGGCAGAGCCCAGAACAATGGTGTTCTCGTAAATCGGTTCAAATATACTTACCAAGTACATGACATTGACTTTTATCCATTACGTCCAACTCGTACCCATTATTACAGCTACATGTATGTCCGTCTGTCTGTTCGTGACACACCTGACTACAGGGAGGGCGACCAGATGTAACATTCCTGTCACAACAACCAGCATCTATATAAACAATATAAAATAATTGTTAACATTTCATAGTCCGCGATCGGCGGGGTTCAACGTCAATATGTATAATAGCAAAGGAGATAGTTTATTTATTTATTTATTTATTTATTTATTTGCTGGGGTTTTACGCCGCTTTCAGCATTATTTCAGTTATATTACGGCAACAGTTCACTTGTTCATGCTCTAAGGGTAAACAAAGCAGTACTAGGCTAGAAAATGTGCCTTGCCCAAGGGCACTCCATCATGACCGGGGACACCCGGTTTCGAAATCCCCAACGCTAACCACTCGACCACAGCGGATTCCTAAGAGATATTGCATGTACAAGCTGTTGCTTGTACAGAGGTAGGGTGTTTGGCCTTTTGTACTAAAAGGTCCCATCTCGAATCCCGTGATGAGCGGGTTCTGTCTTTGGGATTTTTCCGCACAAATGGCGCGAGTGCTTGTTAAGTTTCCCGGAAGCAGACATCGAGCGTGATTAATATAAGCTTGAAGATTGTTTCGCAATATATGTTAAATAAGTAAGTTTGAACTTAGCTGTTGCTTTAAATTGTTTCAGATTTTAAAGTTCCTGTCAGAACTACGAGCATCTGAAGAATCAAAGACTTCAAAGTCTTTATTTATAAAATCATAGGATATATTGCATAGACAGGTTGTTTCTTTAAATTGGCTCAGATGTTTAAGTCTGGGTCACAGCTACCCAAATTCAGTTTCCAAGTACATGCATATAACCTGTACAAATCACTTAAAAACACAGTCGTATTAAATCAAAAATAATATTTCCTATTGTGTGTAATCACAACAATATAATACATATTTAAAGGTTGGGTGTCTAATACAAACCGAGGTGAGATAAAATGTTCATGAATGTTATAACAAGAGCGCCAAATGTCACAAAATACGCCCGTCCTGTTTTTTTGAGACCAAGTATAGTGGTAATTGGTTGTACGTCAGCCAAACTTAGAGAGCGGACACTGTTAGTACATTTTTGGCCATTTCGAGGGACATAATTGTGTAGTGACTAAGATAACGTTGTAAGTTATCAAACGTAACCAAGATATTCTGCCCATAAACATATTGTCCAAATTTGGTGATGATCGGATAAAGGCTTTACAAGTTATTTAGCTGACAATACCAATTTTAGGTAATTTATATAATTAAAGGGCAATAACTCTCTATCGACTGGAGCAATATGGCTAGTTATCGAACTTGTCCAAGATATTACGCCAATACACATTCTGACTAAATTTAGTGATGATTAGACAAAAGCTCCCAAAGTTATTGAGCTGACAAGACCAATTTTAGGTAATTTCTATAATTAAAGAGGGATAACTCTCAATTGACTAAAGCGATATGGCTACGTAGTTATCAAAAATATCCGAGATATTATGCCAATACACATACTGACCAAATTTAGTAATGATTGGATAAAGGCTTCTAAAGTTATTGAGCTGACAAGACCAATTTTAGGTAATTTCTATAATTAAAGGGCGAAAACTCTGAATTGACTTAAGCGATATGGCTTGTTATCAAACTTGTCCGAGGTATTATGCCAATACACATTCTGACTAAATTTGGTGATAATTGGGCAAAGGCTTCTAAAGTTATTGAGCTGACAAGACCAATTTTGGGCAATTTCTATAATCAAAGGGCGATAACTCTTGATTGACTTAAGCGATATAGTTAGTTATCAAACTTGTCCGAGATATTATCCCAATACACATTCTGACTAAATTTGGTGATGATTGGACAAAGGCTTCTTAAGTTATTGAGCTGACAAGACCAAATTAGGGTAATTTATATAATAAAAGGGCAATAACTCTTGATTGACTAAAACGATATGGCTAGTTATCGAACTTGTCCGAGATATTATCCAAATACACATTCTGACCAAATTTGGTGATGATTGGACAAAGGCTTCTAAAGTTATTGAGCTGACAACATACTGGACAATCGCCCGCCCGCCCGCCGGCCAACCCGCCCGCCCGCCCGCCCGTACGCCGCAGGTAAAACTATAATACGATCCGTTTTTTCAAAACGGGCGTATAAAAACACTCAGTTCATTAAGCCATATATATACACAATAACTATGTTTATCTAATGTTTTTTAAAGAAATATAAAACTATGTTGTTATGGAAAAAAGATTATTTCAGATTATTTTCGTCACAAAATAATAACATTCTCTTATTTCATAGTAGTGAAGCTCCCGATCAGGATGCACATATGCAGTATGATCAGGGTCTTCAATATTAGAACGTAAGAGACTGTTAGATTTCTGTGACATACCTGAAATCATCTATATCACATAAACAGCATAATTGTATGTTGCTTTAGCACTAGATAATCATATGTATTGTGTTTCTGTGCCTCAATGAACTGAGTGTGTTTTGATAACAGTTTACTTGTGAACTTATGTCCAATTTAGTTGTGTAAACACACCATAACAATTTTTTTTTTTATCAACACATCCATGTTTGTAAGAGATTTACACAGGATGTATGCATGTACTTGAAAATTGAAGGCTCGTTGCATCTACACGGATACTTTACCTAACTATTTCAGGTATTTATTTATATATATATTAGTTAACTTAACAATGTGCAAAGCTGAGCCGAAAAATGGTTACTTAATTTGCCTACAAATTTCCAACCTTATCCTTTCAATTATTTTATTTCATTCAGATACATTTAAAAAAGCTTATCTGACCAGGTTATAATAGTTACATGGCCCAAGGTCCTCTATGTTTTGACAATTTTAACTTGTATACCCCACCCACTCATTTTCTAATTTCAGCCATGACATAGTCCTTAATAAAACTTTATGAAATAACAACGAATGTCAATATCCTTTTTAGCAAATGACGAAACACAAAAGAAAATCAGTTGTTCGCTGTCAGAAAATAAGCCCAACATGTAATACTTAATAGACTGTTAACTAATCACACACAAATATATTTTTATGACCGATAATGGTCCTTTTGCCTCGTCCATCTATCGTGACGTTTGAGTTTACCGCATACACGTTCCCAGCCATTTCGTAAATATTCGCGGATAACTACACATATAGTGATTCGGTCATGTTATATTACACGTGTCATATATAAAATAATACGTAAATGGGTATATATATATATGTGATAAAAAGATATACGATGTTATCATCAAAACTATGCATTGAACAATTGTTTGATATGGCGCAGGATAAATATATCATATCATTCTAACAAATAGTTATACATAAATATATTTTGAAAACGTTGTCTGCTACATTACCATAATACACTTATACAGGAAATGGACTTTTAACCGGCGAAAGCAGTGTCCAATCTAGGGGGATAGATCGTGCTAATCCTCACTCCGTTTTCAATATTGCCCACTAAATATGTATGGAAGGGTGGATTTTTTTACATATACAAAGACAAATGTCTCCATTTCTTCATAAAAGATAAATTTTCCGATTAAAAATTCCCCGCTTGTTTTCGAATCCCAGATTGGACACTGAAAATAGGATAAAACAAATTACATTTCAAGAAAAACTAAATCGTGGGAGTACCTGTTTTCGAGATCAAAATCAAAATGAACCAAATAAGGCTGCATAACGTCCGACACTCCATCTCCCAAAATATACAATAACGGAGTCCACAGCGCCCGACCGTTTAAACTTTATGACAACTGTGTAGTTTGTGCTCATATCGACGCACGTGCAAGCACGGAATCACTAGTCACGTGATTTACAGTGAGTACAATTATCAGCTGCGACATGATTAACGCAGGAATGTGTCATCATTGTGTTGTTTATGTAATTTAACCTTTCGCCACGTAAAACACATCTACAGCATCACTTCGAAAACGTCTGGTAAACTATGGTTCACTTCTATGACTGGAAGTGTAATCATTGAATTGAATCGAGCTCAAAACATTTGGGCCAACGGAGATCAGTACTGGTCATCATGAGCAATTTCTCGTTTTGCCACACATTTCAAAAGGTGTCCGCTGCAGAGGCGTAAGAAAGCGTCCGTATGTGGGAAAGGAATTAGCACGGTTTCCTATGGTCAAATGTAACTAACCTCTTTCCCATATACAACAAATCTGCAGCAGACGACTTTGGCAATGAAGAGGAAGAAATATGGAACATTACTTTAAAGATGAATACATTATGAGCATGTTCTCCTTTTTATCTCGCCTATTCGAAGAAATAGGGGAGCTTATGTAGTCACCCCGGCGTTGGCGTTGGCGTTGGCATTGGCGTACGCGTTGCCAGCTTGGTCAAACCCTTGCACGCAAGGCCTTTTCTCAGACACTGTGTATGCTGTTGCTTTGAAACTTCACACACTTATTCAGGGTCATTACATGACCTTGTATGTCAAGTCCCTTAACTCTGGAATTTTGACTGGATTGTGCCACTTTCTGGAATTTTGTTCAACCTTTGCGTGCAAGGCCTTCTCTGAGACAGTAAGCTGTTGCTTTGAAACTTCACTGACTTATGGATTTTGACTGAATTGTGCCACTTTCTGGAATTTTGTTCAACCTTTGCGTGCAAGGCCTTCTCTCAGACACTGTGTAAGCTGTTGCTTTGAAACTTCACCAGGGTCATTGTATGACCCTGTATGTCAAGTCCCATAACTCTGGAATGAATTTTGGTCAAACCTTTGCGTGCAATACCTTTTCTCGGGCGAGCTATATTGTCATCCGACAACTCTTGTTCAATGATGTTTTAAAAAGTATTATCCTTTAAATGAGTCTAAGCGTGTCTGCACATGGTTCGGGTTTAGTGCACCAGCTTTGACATTACATAGTTTAATATTTCAATAAAGATAACCTGTTTTATTCATAGGGGACTGGCGCACTATTTAACAAAATAAAAGTGTATACTCTATTATATATGAGCCGTTCCACAAGAAAACCAAAATTATGGACTCTGCGCGTAATGTATCGACCCAGATAAGCCATCGCAGTCCGCGTAGGCTAATCCGGGACGACCCATTACGTCTCTGGGGGATAGAGATATAGGGTAATGATTCCTGAAAACCCACAGACGGCGAAAAGTGTTTGCCCGGATTAGCCTGAGCGGCATGCTTAGGCTGATCCGGGTCGATACTTTACGCAGCGTCCACAATGTTGGTTTTCTCGTGGAATGGCTCATATAGACTCTATATATAATAGATTGTCATTGTTAAAACTGATAAAATGGTTAACATTTTTACAAGAGACTCGAGCTAAGACAATAAATTGATTGACTGGTGTTTAACGCAGCTTTTCAACGGAATTTCGGTTGTATTACGTCAACCGGTTCATCTACAGGTGACTATACAGGCAGCTAATTAATGCAGTTTTGAGATCTAAAAAAAAGTAAATTTACGTCCTTTGATGTCCTTTGATGTCCTTTGATGTCCTCTTGAAATTTAAAGAGAGAAGTGACGCGAGAGTGAAGGCCAATCTTTAAGGGAAAACTTTCGAAAAACTGGATCGTTTTTTTTCGAAACCCCAAATGAATGATAGTCATATCGTTGATTTCAACCTGTTATTATCACATGTATGACATTTATATCATAAATGACGTCGCCGGGAGTGTAATAAAGCCATTGTATAAATTGCGTATTCAACTAGTGTAATAACAATGCTACGTAACGTTATACATTGAAAATGACCGCGCTATATAGCGACGTTATATATATTTTGCGCTAATAATCGTCGAATTGGAATTTATGATATAAATAGAATATAACATTCGTGGTCATTCAATACAACATTTTATTAAACTCGTTTTCTAAAATTGCTAAAAACTCGCCAAGGCTCGTTCTTATCAATTTTAGAAAACTCATTTAATAAAATGTTGTATTGAATGACCACTCATGCAATATCCTCTATATATGACATATATAGTCAAATGCTATCTTTAGATTGGGACCTATTGTTCGATGAGTATTATCCCATAGGGAACCATCCGATTGAAATATATTGATAGTCAATTTAACGAATGCCTCCAAAGTCTTAAAAAATACTTAAAAAATGGTAGTAATTGCTGCCATCCATGGCGCTCTGGGTTGCGGGGTTGGCATTTCGACTGACTGGCTTGTGTCAGGTAACTTACCCAGGAAACGCCGTGATATAACTGAACAAATATGTAAAGCGCCGTTAACCACCAATCAATCAATCAATCAATCAATCAAACCAAGGTCTTAAATGACAAGTGAAAGACAGTGGTGCAGATGTAAAGCGTCGGCATCTCGTACCAAAGGTCCCGGGTTCGAATCGCGTGATGAGCGAGTTCTGCCTTTGGGAATTTTCCACACCAACGGCGCAAATACTGGTTAAGTCTCCAGGAAGCAGAAACCGAGCGTGAGTAATATAGATTAAAATCTTGTTTTGCAATCGATGTAACTAAATAAGTTTAAACTAAATGACAACTTTAGTCTGGTGATCCGTTGGGACTCCTCTCAGTTTGAAAAAAGAAATAAATTCCCAAAACGTTACAATCAATACAATATTTCGTCTAAAAGGCGATCGCATGAATGTCTCCACTAAAGCTGAGCACCAAGTGTTGGGAATACTGATTCGGGCGTCCTCGGTTTGCATTCCCTCGTTTAATACCGGTTTGTCATCCAAGGATCATGAAACGTTGTCCTGCGGCCGCGGTATACCTAAATGGCGTTCTAAAACAGTGTAATGCCACAGGAACAGATAAATTGCTTTCACAGCGACCATGAGATTACTTGTAGCCATACGAAAAGAAGTCTAAAATAAGGGTTGATTGTCCAAGAACTTCCTGTCTCGTGGATTGGGGAAGCTCAATGAGAATGGCAGCCACAGACAGTCTGACACTTGCTAGAACAGTAACAGCCGGCTAAATGGGTCTAAACTATTGGAGTCAATGCAACTCTTGAGCCCCAGCAGGTGGGGTAATATTGGTTTCAAACCTTAATTATTTTTATCTCGATGTTAATATAAGGTGTGGGACCAATATCATCTGTTCTGTAATACGGTCGAGATACAGAAACAGTGTTTGGGATTGATTCCTCTTTAACTCTGTCAGCGCCGAATTGTTTAAAGTAGACTCTTCCATGTTCAAAATCGAGTGTGTCTATTTCTCAATTTATGGAAGTTTTGGACTATTTTGGTAACTAAAAGGCAAACAATGCTGATTTCAGGTGAGACAGCTCGTTACGAGCTGACTCACCTGAATCTGCATTGTTTGCAAAAGCCTCAATATTGTCTGTGGCGCTAGAAGAGATAAACCCATCCAGCACCGATGGCAATATTGAGACTTTTGAAAACAAAACAGATTCAGGAGAGACAACTCGCAACGAGCTCACTCCACTGAAATCAGATCGGTCTGCCGTTCATTTATCCAAATATTCCCAAAACTCGAGTTACTTGAACAATGGACTCGTCCGATTTGGAACAGAGACGATTCTAACTTAGAGAATTGTTGCTGAAATAGTTAAAGTTGGCGACCTAGTTCTAAATGCCCTTTGAATGGTAGACGAACGTTTGGTGCACCGCAGATAAGAAAAGTAAGATTCTTTGACCGTTCAATCATTCCCAATGATTAAACACTTTCCCACATACAGACACTTAATTACACCTCTACAGCAGACGACTTAGAACAACATAATGGCAAAAGTGAAATTGCTCATGATGAACAATTTCACTTTTGGCGACAATATTTTGTACTCTGTTCAATAACTTAGCTTTCATTTAAAGAGATTTAACCAATATTTGTTTAAAGGTTTAAAAGTCCTCTGCCGTAAGTATGTTGAAAACTAGAATTGGTTAAATATCACCATGTATCCATTGCAATTAAACGGTGACGTCATGTGTCTTTGAAACGTCTTTGTTTACATGATTGCTTTTTTTTTTAAATTAGTCAACACTGGACTCGTGAAAGTGTCATCTATCTTCAGATCCTTTTTGAAAAACAATATTTAAACATAAAGACGTATTTTGACTCAACTACAGTAGGCGACTACGAAAGTCATTTTGGTTTGGTACAAAGAAGAAATTGCTCATATTGAGTCTATTCTCCTTTTGACATAATGATTTCAACACTATTACGTGAGTGTAATTTCATATAGTGATATTTCGTCTATTTTCATACAGAAGTTTTCAAAGTCGTCATTTTGTAGATTATTTCAATGTGGGATGGGAAAGGTTGAACACAAATGAGCCGTGAGAAAGAAAACCAACATTGTGGACTGTGCGTAAAGTATCAACCCGGATCAGCCTAAGCATGCAGTGAAGGGTAACCCGGACAGAGACTTTTCTCCTCCTGTGGATTTTCTGTATCAGGAATTATTATTCTATACCTCTATCCACCTGAGACGGAATTGTTTGGCCCGGATTAGCCTGCGCGGACTGCGCAGGTTGATCTGGATCGATTCATTAGTATAAGAAGAGTCCATGATGTTGGTTTTCTCGCGGGACGGCTCAATTATCGGTATCAAGAGCACAGAGAATCGTTATGACACACTTACAAAAGAAAACGTGACTAAACACTTTTTCAACATAAGACAAATATGGAGCAGACGACTTTACTTTAAACACATCTAGAAAGACGTATGGAAAGATCCATGTAAATGATGGTAATACATATATATTTAATGGATTGCCATAATCATTGAATTCAGTCGAATACATTTGAGTAAAAAGGAGAATTATTAGATCATGTTTAATTATTCCGTTTGTAACACTTATTTCAAACGTTGTCTGTGCTGCAGATGAGTAAAGAGTGAAAAGTTAAATTTGATCCCACGTGACCCTCTGAGTCCCGATTGTCGTCCAATCAAATGAACCGTGTCACGTAAACCCCACCTTTATTTAGAAGAAAAAAAAACGTCCTTGGTGAAAGATACGAATTAATCGTTTGGTGATTAAAAACGCTTTCAACAATTGTTCAGTTATATCACGGTATGTCCCTGGTACGTTGCCAACACTTCTGGTCCATGAATCTTGACACCAGCCAGTCGGTCAGTCACGCCGTAATCGATGGAAAAGCCATTACTACCATTTTTAAAGTCTTGGATGACACGGAGGTATACTAAACCATGACCAAATATCAACTCTATAAGTTTACAACGGATTCGTTATTGTCGTTAACCCTTTACCAACATACAGATGCTTTCTGACTTCTCTGTTACCGAAAAACGACGTTTGAAAACATTGTGGCGAAATGATAAATTACTCACAATTAAATGTTATGGTAACTCAACTTAGGGAGTGAATACAATTGAGCTGTTTATCTTTATGCCACAATGTGTTAAACTCTTTTCAATAAGTATACTCATGCTTAAACAGAGTATTCATATTTCGCCTAGATATGTGCAATGTCGTCTACTGCATAGTTATTGTATGAGGGAAAGGATTAATTTCGAAACCACCGTGAGGTCGTTTTTCGTACGGCTAGGTGAAAATCAGAAAGATAACGGACTCTCACGTTCTGTGACCTCTAATTTGATGGAATTTCTTTTTTAACAAAACAATATGGACGCTTTTCAATCATGTAAACAGCATTCGGTGCTCATTGTTTTAACAGGTAAATATTGTGATTATTAATTAATCGCGGATATCTAAATGCATCAATGGGATAACCAACACTCGAACGTATGTACCGTAACTTACGGTACATTTGTGAATGATCGAAATATCAAGTCGCGCTGTGGACAATATAATGGTTGCGTTACGCTTAGGTCGATTACTTCCAACGATCTAAGACCGCCTTTGTGGTGTAGTGAAAGAGAGTCCCGCGTTTGCGGTGTAGTGAAAGAGCGTCCCACCTTTGTGGTGTAGTGAAAGAGCGTCCCGCCTTTGTGGTGTAGTGGAAGAGCGTCCCGCCTTTGTGGTGTAGTGAAAGAGCGTACCGCCTTAGTGGTGTAGTGAAAGAGCGTCCCGCCTTTGTGGTGTAGTGGAAGAGCGTCCCGCCTTTGTGGTGTAGTGAAAGAGCGTCCCGCCTTTGTGGTGTAGTGGAAGAGCGTCCCACCTTAGTGGTGTAGTGAAAGAGAGTCCCGCCTTAGTTGTGTAGTGAACGAGAGTCCCGCCTTTGTGGTGTAGTGAAAGAGCGTCCCGCCTTAGTTGTGTAGTGAACGAGAGTCCCGCCTTTGTGGTGTAGTGAAAGAGCGTCCCGCCTTAGTTGTGTAGTGAACGAGAGTCCCGCGTTTGCGATGTAGTGAAAGAGCGTCCCGCCTTAGTTGTGTAGTGAACGAGAGTCCCGCGTTTGCGATGTAGTGAAAGAGCGTCCCGCCTTAGTGGTGTAGTGAAAGAGCGTCCCGCCTTAGTTGTGTAGTGAACGAGAGTCCCGCGTTTGCGATGTAGTGAAAGAGCGTCCCGCCTTAGTGGTGTAGTGAAAGAGCGTACCGCCTTAGTTGTGTAGTGAACGAGAGTCCCGCGTTTGCGATGTAGTGAAAGAGCGTCCCGCCTTAGTTGTGTAGTGAACGAGAGTCCCGCGTTTGCGATGTAGTGAAAGAGCGTCCCGCCTTAGTGGTGTAGTGAAAGAGCGTCCCGCCTTAGTTGTGTAGTGAACGAGAGTCCCGCGTTTGCGATGTAGTGAAAGAGCGTCCCGCCTTAGTGGTGTAGTGAAAGAGCGTACCGCCTTAGTTGTGTAGTGAACGAGAGTCCCGCGTTTGCGATGTAGTGAAAGAGCGTCCCGCCTTAGTGGTGTAGTGAAAGAGCGTACCGCCTTAGTTGTGTAGTGAACGAGAGTCCCGCGTTTGCGATGTAGTGAAAGAGCGTCCCGCCTTAGTTGTGTAGTGAACGAGAGTCCCGCGTTTGCGATGTAGTGAAAGAGCGTCCCGCCTTAGTGGTGTAGTGAAAGAGCGTCCCGCCTTAGTTGTGTAGTGAACGAGAGTCCCGCGTTTGCGATGTAGTGAAAGAGCGTCCCGCCTTAGTGGTGTAGTGAAAGAGCGTACCGCCTTAGTTGTGTAGTGAACGAGAGTCCCGCGTTTGCGATGTAGTGAAAGAGCGTCCCGCCTTAGTGGTGTAGTGAAAGAGCGTACCGCCTTAGTTGTGTAGTGAACGAGAGTCCCGCGTTTGCGATGTAGTGAAAGAGCGTCCCGCCTTAGTTGTGTAGTGAACGAGAGTCCCGCGTTTGCGATGTAGTGAAAGAGCGTCCCGCCTTAGTGGTGTAGTGAAAGAGCGTACCGCCTTAGTTGTGTAGTGAACGAGAGTCCCGCGTTTGCGATGTAGTGAAAGAGCGTCCCACCTTAGTGGTGTAGTGAAAGAGCGTACCGCCTTAGTGGTGTAGTGAAAGAGCGTACCGCCTTAGTGGTGTAGTGAAAGAGAGTCCCGCCTTAGTGGTGTAGTGAAAGAGAGTCCCGCCTTAGTGGTGTAGTGAAAGAGAGTCCCGCCTTAGTGGTGTAGTGAAAGAGCTTCCCACCTTAGTGATGTAGTGAAAGAGCGTCCCACCTTAGTGGTGTAGTGAAAGAGCGTACCGCCTTAGTGGTGTAGTGAAAGAGCTTCCCACCTTAGTGATGTAGTGAAAGAGCTTCCCACCTTAGTGGTGTAGTGAAAGAGCGTACCGCCTTAGTGGTGTAGTGAAAGAGCTTCCCACCTTAGTGATGTAGTGAAAGAGCTTCCCACCTTAGTGGTGTAGTGAAAGAGCGTACCGCCTTAGTGGTGTAGTGAAAGAGCTTCCCACCTTAGTGGTGTAGTGAAAGAGCGTCCCGCCTTAGTGGTGTAGTGAAAGAGCGTACCACCTTATTGGTGTAGTGAAAGAGCGTACCGCCTTAGTGGTGTAGTGAAAGAGCGTACCGCCTTAGTGGTGTAGTGAAAGAGCGTCCCGCCTTAGTGGTGTAGTGAAAGAGCGTCCCGCCTTAGTGGTGTAGTGAAAGAGCGTCCCGCCTTAGTGGTGTAGTGAAAGAGCGTACCGCTTTAGTGGTGTAGTGAAAGAGCGTCCCGCCTTTGTGGTGTAGTGAAAGAGCGTCCCGCGTTTGTGGTGTAGTGAAAGAGCGTACCGCCTTAGTAGTGTAGTGAAAGAGCGTACCGCCTTAGTAGTGTAGTGAAAGAGCGTACCGCCTTAGTGGTGTAGTGAAAGAGCGTACCGCCTTAGTGGTGTAGTGAAAGAGCGTCCCACCTTAGTGGTGTAGTGAAAGAGCGTACCGCCTTAGTGGTATTGTGAAAGAGCGTCCCACCGTAGTGATGTAGTGAAAGAGCGTACCGCTTTAGTGGTGTAGTGAAAGAGCGCCCCGCCTTAGTGGTGTAGTGAAAGAGCGTCCCGCGTTTGTGGTGTAGTGAAAGAGCTTCCCACCTTAGTGGTGTAGTGAAAGAGCGTACCGCCTTAGTAGTGTAGTAAAAGAGCGTACCGCCATAGTAGTGTAGTGAAAGAGCGTACCGCCTTAGTGGTGTAGTGAAAGAGCGTCCCGCCTTAGTGGTGTAGTGAAAGAGCGTCCCGCGTTTGTGGTGTAGTGAAAGAGCTTCCCACCTTAGTGGTGTAGTGAAAGAGCTTCCCACCTTAGTGGTGTAGTGAAAGAGCGTACCGCCTTAGTGGTGTAGTGAAAGAGAGTCCCGCCTTAGTGGTGTAGTGAAAGAGCGTACCGCCTTAGTAGTGTAGTAAAAGAGCGTACCGCCATAGTAGTGTAGTGAAAGAGCGTCCCACCTTAGTGGTGTAGTGAAAGAGCTTCCCACCTTAGTGGTGTAGTGAAAGAGCTTCCCACCTTAGTGGTGTAGTGAAAGAGCGTACCGCCTTAGTGGTGTAGTGAAAGAGAGTCCCGCCTTAGTGGTGTAGTGAAAGAGCGTACCGCCTTAGTAGTGTAGTAAAAGAGCGTACCGCCATAGTAGTGTAGTGAAAGAGCGTACCGCCTTAGTGGTGTAGTGAAAGAGCGTCCCCGCCTTAGTGGTGTAGTGAAAGAGCTTCCCACCTTAGTGGTGTAGTGAAAGAGCGTACCGCCTTAGTGGTGTAGTGAAAGAGAGTCCCGCCTTAGTGGTGTAGTGAAAGAGCGTCCCACCTTAGTGGTGTAGTGAAAGAGCGTACCACCTTAGTGGTGTAGTGAAAGAGCGTACCACCTTAGTGGTGTAGTGAAATAGCGTACCGCCTTAGTGGTGTAGTGAAAGAGCGTCCCGCCTTAGTGGTGTAGTGAAAGAGCGTACCGCCTTAGTGGTGTAGTGAAAGAGCGTCCCGCCTTAGTGGTGTAGTGAAAGAGCGTACCGCCTTAGTGGTGTAGTGAAAGAGCGTCCCGCCTTAGTAGTGTAGTGAAAGAGCGTCCCGCTTAGTAGTGTAGTGAAAGAGAGTCCCGGTTTAGTGGTGTAGTGAAAGAGCGTCCCGCGTTTGTTGTGTAGTGAAAGAGCTTCCCACCTTAGTGCTGTAGTGATAGAGCGTACCGCCTTAGTGGTGTAGTGAAAGAGCGTACCGCCTTAGTGGTGTAGTGAAAGAGCTTCCCACCTTAGTAGTGTAGTGAAAGAGAGTCCCGCCTTAGTGGTGTAGTGAAAGAGCGTCCCACCGTAGTGGTGTAGTGAAAGAGCGTACCGCCTTAGTAGTGTAGTGAAAGAGAGTACCGCCTTAGTGGTGTAGTGAAAGAGCGTCCCACCGTAGTGTTGTAGTGAAAAAGCGTACCGCCTTAGTGGTGTAGTGAAAGAGCGTCCCACCTTAGTGGTGTAGTGAAAGAGCGTACCGCCTTAGTAGTGTAGTGAAAGAGAGTACCGCCTTAGTGGTGTAGTGAAAGAGCGTCCCACCGTAGTGTTGTAGTGAAAAAGCGTACCGCCTTAGTGGTGTAGTGAAAGAGCGTACCGCCTTAGTGGTGTAGTGAAAGAGCTTCCCACCTTAGTGGTGTAGTGAAAGAGCGTACCGCCTTAGTAGTGTAGTAAAAGAGCGTACCGCCACAGTAGTGTAGTGAAAGAGCGTACCGCCTTAGTGGTGTAGTGAAAGAGCGTCCCGCCTTAGTGGTGTAGTGAAAGAGCGTACCGCCTTAGTGGTGTAGTGAAAGAGCTTCCCACCTTAGTGGTGTAGTGAAAGAGCGTACCGCCTTAGTGGTGTAGTGAAAGAGAGTCCCGCCTTAGTGGTGTAGTGAAAGAGCGTCCCACCTTAGTGGTGTAGTGAAAGAGCGTACCACCTTAGTGGTGTAGTGAAATAGCGTACCGCCTTAGTGGTGTAGTGAAAGAGCGTCCCGCCTTAGTGGTGTAGTGAAAGAGCGTCCCGCCTTAGTGGTGTAGTGAAAGAGCGTCCCGCCTTAGTGGTGTAGTGAAAGAGCGTACCGCCTTAGTGGTGTAGTGAAAGAGCGTACCGCCTTAGTAGTGTAGTGAAAGAGCGTCCCACTTAGTAGTGTAGTGAAAGAGAGTCCCGCCTTAGTGGTGTAGTGAAAGAGTGTCCCGCGTTTGTTGTGTAGTGAAAGAGCTTCCAACCTTAGTGCTGTAGTGATAGAGCGTACCGCCTTAGTGGTGTAGTGAAAGAGCGTACCGCCTTAGTGGTGTAGTGAAAGAGCGTCCCACCGTAGTGGTGTAGTGAAAGAGCTTCCCACCTTAGTGGTGTAGTGAAAGAGCTTCCCACCTTAGTAGTGTAGTGAAAGAGAGTCCCGCCTTAGTGGTGTAGTGAAAGAGCGTCCCACCGTAGTGGTGTAGTGAAAGAGCGTACCGCCTTAGTAGTATAGTGAAAGAGAGTCCCGCCTTAGTGGTGTAGTGAAAGAGCGTCCCACCGTAGTGTTGTAGTGAAAGAGCGTACCGCCTTAGTGGTGTAGTGAAAGAGCGTCCCACCTTAGTGGTGTAGTGAAAGAGCGTCCCGCGTTTGTGGTGTAGTAAAAGAGCTTCCCACCTTAGTGCTGTAGTGAAAGAGCGTACCGCCTTAGTGGTGTAGTGAAAGAGCGTACCGCCTTAGTGGTGTAGTGAAAGATCGTCCCACCGTAGTAGTGTAGTGAAAGAGCTTCCCACCTTAGTAGTGTAGTGAAAGAGAGTCCCGCCTTAGTGGTGTAGTGAAAGAGCGTCCCACCTTAGTGGTGTAGTGAAAGAGAGTCCCGCCTTATTGGTGTAGTGAAAGAGCTTCCCACTTTAGTGGTGTAGTGAAAGAGCGTCCCGCCTTAGTGGTGTGGTGAAAGAGCGTCCCACCTTAGTGGTGAGTGACAGAGCGTCCCACCTTAGTGGTGTAGTGAAAGAGAGTCCCGCCTTAGTGGTGTAGTGAAAGAGCGTCCCACCTTAGTGGTGTAGTGAAAGAGAGTCCCGCCTTAGTGGTGTAGTGAAAGAGCTTCCCACCTTAGTGGTGTAGTGAAAGAGCGTCCCGCCTTAGTGGTGTGGTGAAAGAGCGTCCCACCTTAGTGGTGTAGTGAAAGAGCGTCCCACCTTAGTTGTGTGGTGAAAGAGCGTCCCATCTTAGTGGTGTAGTGAAAGAGCGTACCGCCTTAGTGGTGTAGTGAAAGAGCGTCCCACCTTAGTGGTGTAGTGAAAGAGCGTACCGCCTTAGTGGTGTAGTGAAAGAGCGTCCCACCTTATTGGTGTAGTGAAAGAGCGTACCGCCTTAGTGGTGTAGTGAAAGAGCGTACCGCCTTAGTGGTGTAGTGAAAGAGCGTACCGCCTTAGTGGTGTAGTGAAAGAGCGTACCGCCTTAGTGGTGTAGTGAAAGAGCGTACCGCCTTAGTGGTGTAGTGAAAGAGCGTACCGCCTTAGTGGTGTAGTGAAAGAGCGTACCGCCTTATTGGTGTAGTGAAAGAGCGTACCGCCTTAGTGGTGTAGTGAAAGAGCGTACCGCCTTAGTGGTGTTGTGAAAGAGAGTCCCGCCTTAGTGGTGTAGTGAAAGAGCGTACCGCCTTAGTGGTGTAGTGAAAGAGCGTACCGCCTTAGTAGTGTAGTGAAAGAGAGTCCCGCCTTAGTGGTGTAGTGAAAGAGCTTCCCACCTTAGTAGTGTAGTGAAAGAGCGTACCGCCTTAGTAGTGTAGTGAAAGAGAGTCCCGCCTTCGTGGTGTAGTGAAAGAGCGTTCCACCTTAGTGGTGTAGTGAAAGAGCGTCCCACCTTAGTGGTGTAGTGAAAGAGCGTCCCACCGTAGTGGTGTAGTGAAAGAGCTTCCCACCTTAGTAGTGTAGTGAAAGAGAATCCCGCCTTAGTGGTGTAGTGAAAGAGCGTACCGCCTTATTGGTGTAGTGAAAGAGCGTACCGCCTTAGTGGTGTATTGAAAGAGCGTACCGCCTTATTGGTGTAGTGAAAGAGCGTACCGCCTTAGTGGTGTAGTGCCGCCTTAGTGGTGTAGTGAAAGAGCGTACCGCCTTATTGGTGTAGTGAAAGAGCGTACCGCCTTATTGGTGTAGTGAAAGAGCGTACCGCCTTAGTGGTGTAGTGAAAGAGCTTCCCTCCTTTGTGGACGGGCGCGGTTGATCCTCATTGGGTCATTCCAAAGACTTTAAAAATGGAAGTCTTTTTCTCCCTTACCGCCCAGGGTTGTGGGTTAGTTTTACGACTGCTTCTTTCCACTGGCTGATTTTCCACATATACCGTTGATGGAAGACGAAGGACCCGTATCGCATTGACTATTGTCGGAAATTAGGTTGACCCATTTCGGTTACGAACTCACGGATTTACAGTCCGCATCGCATCATGGCTCGACTTGCTAATTTTAACTAATATTTTCTGTTAGTTTCCACTGTAACACGCGTCATTCGTCTCCCACTAATGGTATAATAGCCTATGCGAAAAAGCAGCCAGTTGCTTCGAAAGTACGTAGGATGGAGCACTAGTGTGAGAAAGACAGGAAACACGTGAATTTGTGAACTGGCCGTCGTCATATGTTAGAAACATTTGTGGAAACGGCGTTTAACATCAATCAATCGATTGAATAGTTTATGTGGTTGTATAAGTCTTCACAGCGAAAGTTTTATTGCGATGGCTCCAAGTAAAACATATAGCTGTAAGGTGTTTTAACCAGTAGACGTTCTCTCTGGTATGAGTATAGATACTGCTTTACAAAGTTTCAAAGTTTTATTGGCAATCTTATCCAGCATGCAAATGAATGAATGAATGAATGTATATTGTTTTATGGCGCATCGACAGTAATTAAATTTAATTATTCATGATCCCTGGGTAAACAAACCAGTACTAGGCTAGAAAATGTGCCTTGCCCAAGGACACTCCACCATGATTGTAGTGCCGCGACTGGGGATCGAACCCGGGACACCCGGTTTCGAAATCCCCGACGCTAACCACTCGACCACAGCGGATTCCTGCAGCACGCAAATGAAACCTAGACAAGTAATATATAATAATAGTATAATACATATGCTATAGATATAAATCTTTCTAGATTCCTGGTCAAACTGTTGTGTATTAGATATGGAGGAAAGCGATCAGAGGATTATTTCATTTATAATATGTATTTACGAAGTCACTCCACTATGCATATGAATTCGATTTTAGAATATCTTATAATTCATATAATTCATCAGTTATTTAAAAAAGAAAGAATTTTCCCATTTTCTATTTATTACAAGATGTATTTCTATGATCATTTTTTAAACATAACATTCACAATGATAATGTTTGTGTGTGGGTGTTTTGTGCATGCGTGCGCGCGTGTGTATTGAGTAGTTCAAGTTTTGATTAATTAGTAACTGGATTCACTAATGGAATGAAATACTTAATAATGTACATTGTAAAGTGTAAATTATTCATCACTTTCTATGTTCACAGATAAGCAAATATATACACTTTACAGAAGCTTCATAGTTGACTAATTGACGAGCAGTATAGAACCAGATCAGCTTGCATGGATGCGCAGGCTGATTTGGATCTACAGTCTATTGTCGCACATTGCCTTAAGGTTTTTTCGCAAAGCGCTGCTTTGAAAATATCATTGATTGTGTTTCTTACTCCTTTTTTACCAGGACTTTTTTACACAGAGCGCTGCTTAAACACTCTCTTTGATAGTGTTTCTTACTATTCTAACTCCGTTTTTGTTCCAGGTCTTCTATATATTATCCCGTGCTCTATTCAAATTGTTGGAGCAGTTCAAGGTATGTATACTATTTCCCCCTTGTATTCATTGTACTTATGTGTGGGTCACCACATCTATGATTCAAGACTTTTGAAATGATAATGGAAATTATTTCTGAGACTTGTTTAAACAAAAGGAAGTTTATGAGTAAACTGTTAAGACAGTGGTGCAAAAGTAGAGCATTGGCCTCTCGCACCAAAGATCCCAGGTTCGAATCCCTTGATGAGCGGGTTCTGCCTTTAGGATTTGTCCACACAAACGGCGCCAGTACCGGGTTAAGTCTCAAGGAAGCAGACACCTAGCGTTATTGATATACGCCGAAAGCTTGTCTCGCAATTGATGTTAAAAAAATAACTAAACTGTTAAAAATACTCCAGATTATAGACAGTATAATCAAAGTCAAAACTGTTCAAAGGTTGTCTTGAAAAAATAGAATCATAATTCTGGGATAAAACTAGAGTAATAATTTCACTTTCCAGTACAATAAACATCTATATATTTATCGTTTATGTATCAATTTCACTGGGTAGACTGGGTAAGTCAAATTTTGTGCAATTTCATGACTGTCAATTGACTGTGTTTCAACATTTACTGCCAAAATAGTTTTGAACTATTTATTACTAACTTTGTTGTCACAATAAGCAATATTTGCAGAAGTTTCAACATTTCAAAATTGTGATCTCCATCTGGAATATAATAAAGAACCAAAGAAACATTTTGGATAAATAAACAAACACTATCTTTCCTAACTTTCTAAATAATAAATATATATTTGATATCTAACGATAATCACAATCTATATTATTCACACAATTGTTATACCCCTTACGACATTCAACAACCCTGCTAAAGACAACTTTAAAAACATCTAGAGAAAATAATGGCGAACTGTCCGAATTGTCTAAAAGGAAAATTATTTTTTGAAAACATAATAGCAAACGGAGAAATTACTCATTATGATCTATTTCACCATTTCCCCAAATGTTTTCAAAACTCGACTGATGCAGAGGCGTCAACATGCGTCTACATGTTAAAACTATTTATTAAGTTTGACCACACATCAACGACAATCTATTATAAAGAGCTACTACTGTTATGTTTTAGGACCATTGTGTTTGGGCTGTCAGAATATACCCTTCCCACGTGACTGTGATAGAATTGTCCAGTGTACTGACACACAGGTATGTTTTATTCGTTTAACCAATGGCTGACTTAAACCCCAATTGCATTTAAAAACAGATATAATGATTTATTGGGGTTTAACGTCGTTTTTAACATTGTCTCAGTCATATCACAGCGGCCAGTTCAGCTACTCCTGTATCTCCTGATTTTCTCACACCAGTACTCCACACAACAATCTTGAATTCTTCCCAAGCAACCGGCTGCTTTTCCACATAGACTTAGCCCATTGGTGGAAGACGAATAACGCATGTCGCATTGAATTTTGTCAAACGTCGGAAAGAAAGTTGTCCGAGCCGGTATTCGAACTCGAGACCCCTCGATTGACAGTCCGCGTCACTACCAACTGAGCTAACGGGGCTCGGAAAAATCAGATGCCTATCAAACAGAACGAAACCTACCTGTTTTATAAATTGAAAACAGATAGAACATGTTTGGTTAACCGACTAAGGAACGGTATATCGACAAAACCTATATAGGTTTCGCAAAACATGTTTTGAGTTTTGTGACTATGGAACACAGGGCTGATTACACCGCATAAAGGGTAATCTCGAACTGACCGAGTGCAGTGCACTTAAATAATTATGAGCTCGTGCTCGGTTTTAATGTCCAATGTAATCACACGATACAACAAACGCCCGTGCTATACAATCGGATTACTCGACAATCACCGCTTCATAATATTGTTTATTGTCCCCCGCTTTAGCGAAAGCGTGAGGACTATTATTGTCCCCCGCTTTTAGCGAAAGCTGGGGACTATTATTTCTCATTCGTCAGTCAGTCAGTCCGTCCGTCAGTCCGTCAGTCCGTCCGTCAGTCACGTTGTCACAAAAACTTTAACCTTGGTCATAACTTCTGAACCGTAATAGGTACTGCTTTCATATTTCACATGTGTATTCCTTGTGACAACCCCTTTCCATCAATACCAATTTTTTTGACCTTGTGACCTTGACCCTGGCGGGGGACCATGATTCCCTGAATTTGCTTGTTTCTCATTCGTCAGTCAGTCCGTCCGTCAGTCCGTCAGTCCGTCCGTCAGTCACGCTGTCACAAAAACTTTAACCTTGGTCATAACTTCTGAACCGTAATAGGTACTGCTTTCATATTTCACATGTGTATTCCTTGTGACAACCCCTTTCCATCAATACCAATTTTTTTGACCTTGTGACCTTGACCCTGGCGGGGGACCAGAATTCTCTGAATTTGCTTGTTTATATGGGTTTTTATCTTTTTTTTATACCGTCAGATTTTATTTATTTATTGGGGTTTTACGCCGCTTTCAACATTATTTCAGTTATATCACGGCGACAGTTCACTTATTCATGATCCCTGGGTAAGCAAACCAGTACTATGCTAGAGAATGTGCCTTGCCCAAGGGCACTCCACCATGAACGTAGTGCCGCGACTGGGGATCGAACCCAGGCCACCTGAATGGGTCAGCCATCAGATCTATATTCGAGCTTGCGAAGTATAGGTCTGGTTTTTAAGAGATTGACTTAACCCTTTCCTGGATA
Organism: Serripes groenlandicus; assembly: GCA_031761405.1. Taxonomy (NCBI): domain Eukaryota; kingdom Metazoa; phylum Mollusca; class Bivalvia; order Cardiida; family Cardiidae; genus Serripes; species Serripes groenlandicus. The sequence goes on from JASEVX010000014.1 coordinate 41,115,404, forward strand.
GAACACATATGCAGCAGGCGACTTTGAAACACATACCGGAAAATATTGAAATCTCCCTTTAAATGAAAGTACAATAATTGAACAGAGTTGAAAACATAGCGACAAAAAGGAAAAATTGCTCGTTTTGAGCAATTTCTTCTTTTGTCGCCATGTTTTTCAAAAAGCCGTCTGCTGCAGAGATATAAGAAAGCGTTTATATGAGGGAAAGGGCTAACCCATTCCCCCCACACACATGTATATTGGCCTACCGTTTGTATTGTAGCGATGGTCCCGATACTTACATGTATACACATATTTATTATATAAAGCTCGTGATTGCCGTGTAAGAAACTTTTAGAAATATCAAACAGCGACGAGTATGGGATGATAGTCAGACATATTTAGTTTCCATTTGCCGTACACATGTACGCAGCGTAACTTATTCTTACACGATATCTACGTCAATATATTAGGGACGAGCCATATAGAAATGGGCTGTATAATATGTGTACGTAATTCCTGAAACAAATTAACCATAATGTAAATGATTCATGTTTTAAGATGTAAGATAAATTGAATATTATGTTCTTTATTTTCGACATGAACTTTTCGTGTTGTCCTTGGTTGTTTAATGCTTTGTCCTGGTACCATAAGTGTATGTGTCATGTCCTTTTCATTAAAGGAAATAAATAATAATAAAGGTCCTACAATTATCCTCTAAGGTAAAGTTCATACTCGATCGATAATCAAACCAAAGTATTCTGGTATCCACCGTGACCGAGTTCGATTTTCAATCGCATCGGTTAAAGTGGAGTGACAATGGACAATACACTTTTCCTAGCCTAGTATTTGTTATAGTTCACCAAATGGATCATGAATAAGTGAATCATGTCGCCATGATATAACTGAAATCATGTTGAAAAACGCGTATACCTCAAATACAGCTAAAACTGTTTTAATCTATTCTTTATCTCATGTCTTTGTTTTGACAAAACCGGTCAATGTTAGACTCAAATTCGATATTGTGAACATTATCACGATCAAACCATTATTGTAAACAGAGGGGTGTCGTTATTGTTAAACCCATAAAAAGTGACACAGGCCAATGTTTAATAACTGATAATTAACCTGTCAGACTTGCACCAATATAATGGAATTTTCCAGTAATAATTACCTATATAAATCGAATTCGCTTATGGAAACATAATCGGAACGGTATCCTTTGTTTTACCATTTCTGTTTGATCGAAATAATTCTCACATAAATAATTTCAAGTAAAACCTTTATACATTCTACTTTTTTATCGTTTTCTATTTTTATTTGGGTTTTTTTCAGAAATGTGGAGGGACAAGTTACGTTACAGACTCGGCTAACGTCCTGTATGACGTCGGATGCAAGTCGGTAACTACTTTATACATTTCGCAAATAGAACAAATTCTGCAGCAGACGACTTCGAAAATATGAAAATGAAAAATATCTATAAATGAAAGTATGATAATTGAATGAATTGAGATAAAAACGATTGTGGCAAATTTAGAAATTGTTCAATTTGAGCAATTTCTCCATTGCTCGAAATGGTTTCAAAAAGCTGTCTGCTGCAGTGGGCAATGTGTTGTGTGAAACAGGTTAATATTCGCCTGTTTCCATTTTCGAAGCCCACTGTCTGTCTGTCTGTCCATTTGTCTTGCCTGTTTGTTTTCAGATAGCAAACACATTGTCTATAACATTTCACCCGTCGAGAATATAGGACTTTCATATCTTGCATAAATATAATTCATGACAAGAACTTTTCAGTGAAACCTCGGCATAGTGCCATTGTTGACATCATTGCAAAAGAAACACCGCCCAGGTGAAAAGTGTTCACAAAATATAACGATCCCTGTCAATTTTACGAAATGGGTACGACCGTGAAAAGTGATACAAGTTGGCTTTTCTGAGCATTATATTATAACTAGCAGATTACAACTCTACTAATTTGACGCTTACACCGATCTTAGTCTATCCGAAATTAAATCTTAAGCAAGGGTAGAGAAATATGTTTAACATTGTTATAAGTATAATAATAAAATGGATATACGAATTTTGATATTATGCGTCTATATCATTAGTATTTAAATACTGTTTTCACTTCATACTATATGTACTTGTGTTGTAACATGTGTGTATGGGCAGGAGGCTTAAATTTCGCTTTAATAAACGTTGAAAGTTGAACAGTGTGGCTGCATATCAGCCTGTGCATCTGCTATGTCTGATAGTAATCCGCAAGAGTTGACGGCATCTTATAACGGGCTTATGTAAGAAGATATGAGCCGTTCCAAGAGAAAATCAACATTGTGCGTAAAATATTGACCCGGACCAGTCTAAAGCATGCCGCGCAGGCTAACGCGAACGGTCATGTTTCGCTTCCTGTGGAGTTTTTGTTCCAGGAATCATTACTCTACACGTCTATCTCCCTGAGACAGAACGTGTCGGCCCGGTTTAGCCTGCTCGAATTGTGCAGGCTTATCTGGGTCGATACGTTACGCAGAGTCTATATTGTTGATTTTCTCGTGGAACGGCTCATATGTGAACAGTGTAGATATTGACCAGTATGTGCGGTTGCAGAATCTTATCTGAATACAGAATGTTTATAAAAGCCAACTTGTATGTTTGCCCATGTACGTGCTCCAAAAATGATGACTGAGTTTGGATTCGAACGCTCGACTCATTGATCGACAACCCTCCGCCAATCCAAATTATTCTTTTCGAATATCTATGAATGTCTTTAACCCTCTCCCTCATAAGACAAATCTGCAGCAGACGACTTTGAACATATTTTGTCAAAAAATAAAAAATCTCTAAAATTGAATGGATAACTAAAAATGGAAAACATTGTGGCAAAAGAAGAAATTTATCGTTTTGAGCAATTTCTTCTTTTGTCACTATGTTTTCAAAAAGCCGTCTGCTGCAGAGGCGTCAGAAAGCGTCTACATGAGGGAAATGGTTAATTAATGTATTCAATACAGTATATTGAATCAAAATAAATCCTACGACGCACTAATTAAGTGTTTATCGTGATTTCTGTTTGCTTTAAATTCAGGCCTGTAACTTGAAACGATCAAACAGTAAAAGAGATACAACAATATGCAGCGAATGTTGTGACGGAGATTACTGCAACAGGAACATATGTGGTTACACAGCACCACGTAAGTAATGTTTTAGTTAATTAATGATTAACGAATCTATTAATGGTTTAGTAACTGATACATTAATTAATTTACGGAATTTAAGTCATCAAAATGGATTGATTGAGGAACATTCAAACGGTGAATACTATAAAGGAAGTTTATGTGGTCATAACCCATTGCATAAGTAAACTGTCTTTCAATAAATGGATCGCCGTAAAAGCTACAACTGTATGCAGCGAATGTTGTGACGGAGAAAACTGCAACAAAAACGTATTTGGTTAGAAAGCAACGAATGTGGTTATAAAGCACCGTATGATGTTATAAAGTACCGTATGATATTACAAAGTACCGTATGATGTTACAAAGCACTTATGATGTTATAAAGCACCGTATGAGGGTACAAAGAACCTATGATGTTATAAAGCACCGTATGAGATTACAAAGCACCGTATGAGGTTACAAAACACTGTATGTGGTTAAAAAGCAACGTATGAGGTAAAAGCACGGTAAGAAGTTACAAAGCACCGTGTGTGGTTATAAAGCACCGTATGATATTACAAAGCAATGTATGTGGTTATAAAGCACCGTATGATATTACAAAGCACCGTATGATATTACAAAGCAAAGTACGTGGTTATAAAGCACCGTATGATATAATAAAGCACCGTATGATATTACAAAGCACTGTATGTGGTTATAAAGCATCGTATGATATTACAAAGCAATGTATGTGGTTATAAAGCACCGTATGATATTACAAAGCACCGTATGAGGTTATAAAGCACCGTATGAAATTTTAAAGTACCGTATGAGGTTAAAAATCACTGTATGATGTTACAATGCATCGTATAAGGTTACAAAGCACCGTGTGAGATTACAAAGCACCGTATGAGATTACAAAGCACTATAAGTGGTTATAAAGCATCGTATGAGGTTCGAAAGCACCGTATATGGTTATAAAGCACCGATGTGGTTATAAAGCACCTTCTGATGTTACAAAGCACCGTATGAGGTTACAAAGCACCTTATGTGGTTATAAAGCACCGTATGTGATTATAAAGCGATGTATGTGGTTATAAAGCACCGCGTAAGTAACGTATATTTCAATCAATTTATTAATGTTTCCAAACTTGATATATAAAGTAATTTATTGTCCAGTGCATGCGATTAATTTAAGGCATCTAACCAACGAGCAATGGACGTTCAAAATGTAATTACCGTTAAAGAATTATATGTGGGTATATGTGCAGGTAACGAATATTTCAATAAATGAATGTATTGTCCAGTGCATGATATTAATTTAAGGCATCTAATCAACAATCAATGGACGTGCGAAAGGTGATTATTGTAACATAATTATATGTTATATGTTTAAGTAACGAATATTTCAATTAATAAATTTGGTTCTGTACTTGATATATAAATTCAGAATTCGTCTAGTGCATACGATTACTCTAAATCATCAAAATGAATTCCTTGATTGAATAGTGCATAATTATTATGAATTAAAACACTCAACTGTTTCAAATGGTGAATACTGTAATATTATTATATGCGGTCATACAGGACAGCGAAAGTAACGTATCTTTCAATAAATGGATCGATTAAGGAGAGACTACTGTTAAGAACTAAAAAGAGGTATGTAGTTATAAACTGGTTATAAACCAAAGCGTAAGTGACGTATCTTTCAAATAATGATTTAAATAATCTACATACGACCTGTTTACTGTAACATACATTCAAAGCGTAAGTAACGTATCTTCCAATTAATAAATTCATTTATCTTTTTATCGTTTAGTATATGACATACAAGTATCAAAGTTTCAAAGTAAATTAGCAAACACTGACATATGAAATAATTGATTGCCTAATAAAACAAATGTTATTGTCGACGTTGTCTTCTTCATACTTTTTTGTTTATAGGAAATAATGAAAAACGACACTATCTTTCTCGCAAGTATCTTCCGGCGATACGAAATATTGGTTCTCTCATATAAGAGATGTCTGTTTGAGTTGTAGCCCTTGTCATACGTTGTGTCTTTATTTCAGCCCAGCTGATGAATCGTACATACTGTCTTAAATGTGACGACGTTTTAGACCCGTCCCAATGTGAACGAACGGTGTTATGTGAGTCCGGAGAGGTAGGAACGTTTTCTCCAGATTACTCCTGTATACTTATCGTAGAGTTTTAAATCCATGGTGACAGACTGGGGGATTTGAAACCGGCCGTTCTTGGTTCGATCCCCGTTTGCGATAGACTTGGTTAAGAGCCCTTTGACAAGGCACACTTCCTAGCCTAGTACTGGTTTGTTCTAAGCAGGGATCACTCATTATTGTACTGTCTCCCTGTAAAACTGAACTAATGTTGAAATAATGTTGAAATGATAGTGAAAAAGGGGGCATTTAAAAGAAACACACACAATAACATTACACACTTGATATAGATCTTCTGTGGTACACTTGAACACATTTGACATGTAACACACCTTACTAGTGAGGGCCATATTCTTCTAGTTGTATAAAGAATCGTGGTATTGCCAACTAATGTGCTGTGCTTATTTTTATTTTCGTGGCGATTGATTAGGTCGTAATGGATTTTAGGACGGCCTTAATTGTACATACATGTAATACATACAGAAGGTCACTTAATGTCACGTCTGACAATTTAATAAAACTTTAAACAAACAAAAATGAATTGATATCCATCGCGATTAACGAGTTTTCACTTGTTGGCGCCTTCTGCAGCAGACGAAATTTCGAGAGCTTGGCATAAAACGGTTGTAACTAAAACCCTATTTTGAAAACCTTGGTTTAGGGGCAATTTTGACCCCTTTGTAAACAATGCAAATTTATGTGCCATTGCTCAGAACGAGCAATGGCACCTAAAGTTCTATTATTTACCAAGAAAAATGATTTAACGCTTTTAAAGACTTTTTGGCAAGGTGATTAACCTTGGTAAAAAAATACAAATTTTAGTTACAACCGTTTCACGCCAAGCCCTCGATTTGAACACACATTGTGGCAGGGAGAACATTCTCATTTTGACACAATGCTTTCAGCACTATTCAATAATAGTACGTATCTGTATTGCTTCTGTTTCCCCGTAATTTGACATCTAGATGTTTAAATATGCGTATGCTTCAGATTGTTGTTGTTGTATGTGAACAGAGGTTAACAGGTTTACAAACAACATGTTATGTGATACCCGTTTGGATGCACTTTTCACTTGCCGTGGTTCATTTGTAAAACTGAACCGAGTCCAATCAATGTCTTGATAACAAAGTATTACACAATACATGTGTTACATGTATGTTATTATACTTTACCCACAGTGTTTATATATGTAGATTAATGAAGGTTCGTAAATATTTTCCCTGGTCATATTAACCTGTATTCATTGTAAATTACCAATGATATGTGGTTTTGACGAATGAATAATAAGATACATTGAGTAGAGCTGAGTTGAGTTATTTTTAGTTTTAGTTTAAACATATTAATATTTCATTTATTACAAAACAAGGTTTCAGCTTATATGAACCCCTCTCGAGGTGTGTGGACAAATGCCAAAGGCAGATCCCGCTCATGACGTGATTCGAACCCAGAACCTTTAGTACGAGAGTCCGACGCTTTACCACTGTCTACCACTAAGAATAGAGTTGTGTTGAGTTGTATGGCAGTAACAGTACAAATATTGAACTATTTTACAGATATGTTACACAGAATATGTAAAAAGAAACAACGAAGCACGATACAGAATGGGCTGTATTCAACCGTCTGTAAGTCCATGTTTCTATACTATAGATCTCAATAGAAACGTCTATACCGACGGATTTTAGCAGTACAAATATTTGATTATGAGGACGACAAGAATTGCCTTTACCTTTCCTTTACTATTCCTCAGTAAATTTGCATACTTTCTCTGGTCAAATTGTATCCATGTAGCAATGGAAATGCCAAACCGAGTTCTTCCCTTTTCTCCTTTGCGATAATCTTCACAGTTTAAATAGATATCGACTAAGCAATCAGTCTTTACAATTGTAAAAAATGTCGTTCTATTTTTAACCCTTTCAGAGTTGCAGTTCTGCCAGTCATGTACAACTTACTCCATCTTTTGTCGGACATAAATAATTAATACAGTTTATTATATGTGTTTCTAATCATCATAGTATATGACAGTCAATTTCAGAGATCACCTATTCAATAATTCTTCAAAATAAAAAACAAACCACCATTGTTTTGCACCGCCGAGGTAAAACCGTCAACTCCGCTCTTGTTAACGTACTGTCCGTCTATCGTTCATTCAGAGTTGCAGTTCTACCAGTGATCTACAACTTTCGACATCTTTAGTCGGGCGTAAACGATTCTTAGTAAACGACCAAGTACGCATCGACAGCTACTGTAACCGGTGTTGTCGTGACAAGACGGGGACCAGCGGTAACTGTAACAGGATGATATGCAACGACAAGGAACCAATCCCTTCATGTAAGGATATCTAAGCAATGAGCCGTATAGTCAGACCAGATATTTCACTTCCCGAAATCCTTATTTGACCCTCAAACCCTATGTTGTGGGTACTCAAAACAATCGTCTCAGTGAGACGGTTCCTTTAAGCACACACATTATAGGGTTTAGTGGAGTCAAAAAACAGATATGGATGAGAAAAGATCTGTTAAATCCTCCTTATCTTGTCCTCTGCCGGTGTATACACTAAGTAAACAAACACTATATTTGTGTTGAAAAGTGTAGGAAACAGTCAATTGGCATATCCATACTATGCAATCTAAATGTACACTGTATGACAGAAGCTTCTTTCTTGAATACTTCTTTAAATGATTAACGAACAGTGTAAATCCGGATCAGGCTGCACCGATGCGCATATCTACGTATAAACGGGCTTTAAACGCAATGCGGTGGTTTTTTCTTGAGCACTGCTTGAATGTCCAATTTAGATCATCATACGACTTATTCGATGCAGCCCGTTTTTTGTCAAAAAGTACAAAAATCTCTATAATTGAATGGATAACCTATGACTAAAATTGGAAAACATTGTGGCAAAAGGAGAAATTGCTCGTTTTGAGCAATTTGTTCTTTTGTCACTATGTTTTCAAAAATCCGTCTGCTGCAGAGGCGTCAGAAAGCGTCTACATGAGGGAAAGGGTTGATAGCCTTTGGCAGCGAAAGAGTTAATAGTTTTACAGTTATAGCATAATGCTTTTTCATCACATGACAATGCTTGTATCCGATATAATATACCCAGCACGTATTTCTTTATATGTAACGTGTGTAATATAACATGACCGAATCCCTATTTTTGTATTCATCTGCGAATGTTTACAAAATGGCCGAGAACGTGTATCCGGTAAACTAAAACGTCACGAAAGACGGACGAGGTAAAGGGACCATTATCATTAAAAATTGTTGGAAGTTAACAGTTTATTAAGTATTACATGTTGGGACTATTTTCTGACCGCTAAAAACCCGATTTACTTTTTGTGTTTCGTCATGTGATAAAACGAGTGTGACATTCGTTGTCATGTCATAAAGTTTTATTTAACTCGTCCACGAAAATTGTTATCAAGTTCGCTAAAGGCTCGCTTAATAACACATTTCTTGAACTCGTTTAATAAAACCTTATATGAAATGACAACTCATGTCAGAACCTTTATGTATCAAATCCTTACCAGGTACAATTTATACGCTGGCATCATTTTATGCCCGAGTCAAAATAAAAACTCTTTTATTCTAAACACCCAGACGTGGAGGAGCTCATTCTCGTGAAACCCCCATTGAGGACGGATCGATGTGTCGATCTCACAGAGACGAGTTGTAAACTGTTGGTCCTGGACGATCCTATGATGTGCAACGATCCAGGCATAGCTAATTTTGCCTGTAGGAAAACATGCGGGACATGCGGTAAGATTGTTGATATATTTATTTTTATTTATTTTTTTTATATAATTTTTATTAGCTACGTACATTGGTTGTAGTGAGGTCGTGGCCATCCCCCTTTCAACCTTACACTATTGTGTGTTAGTACTTGACTCATTGCAAGCTTAAACGGCAGATTTCGTCAACCGTTTACAGTGACCAATGCAAGATTGTTGATTGGTGCTTTTAAATATGCGATGCCAAAAATGTGGCAATTCAATGTTATCAAATTCGTAAACGAAACAAAATGGAATCTTTCGCAGTTTCCATAAAATATTTCGGTTATATCGAAGCGACATAAGCAATGGTTTTTAATGAGCCCGTCGGAAAATACAAAGTGACGTTTGTGATCAGTGTACATTTAGAACAGCCAGTGATTCCAAACAGTCTCATCCAGATATACACATAATGGAGTCATATAACTAACCGTAAATGTATAAGATTGTGAGAATATTCTGTCATCTTGTTTAGATTAAACTGATTAGACTTACAAGATGAAAAGTGTAATCTGAACCTAAACTGTGCAGAAATTCCAACTTTTCGAACGGAAGGGCTCAACGATGATTGACTGATAGCGTTTTACGCCGATTTCAACAAATGTTCAATTATATCGCGGCGTTTCCTGGGTGTGTTACCAGTTCTACTGGTCAATTTAATCTGACACCAGCCCGCCAGTCGTAATGCTAACCCCGCAACCAAGCGCGGCATGCTGAAGGCCGATCCGGGTCGATACTTTACGCATAGTCAACATTGTTGGTTTTCTCGTTGAACGGCTCATATTTGTTTTAATACACTCTATTAATGCCTATCAACATGATCGTCAGGGGAGGTAATTATTGTATTTCTTGAAACTGTCTTCATCGATTAGCATATATGAAACAAATAATCAAAAACAAAAGTACAGGAACCTACCAAATTAATCATAATAATACAGAAAAGTTAAAACTAATTTAACACGTGAGTATAAACTTTACAGTACAATGGATAATTCTAATGAATGTGTTTTGTTCCATCAACAGTGGCAACCGATTCGTCTGGAACGGTTTTACCAGCGACAGGCAAGTTTTGATTTTTGATGACAATACACCAACACCTATTTGCTTTATATTTTTCTAAAATGTATATAAACCCCGACCTCCCAACGTACATCAATTCTGATGCATGTGACTTTTTAAATATGTTGGTAGAATATACGGAAAATCTTTATAAATGAAAGAATACTTGTTGAATAGAGTTGAAAACATTTAGGCAAAGGAATAAGATTTTAAATTTTAAATTCGTTCATATGTAATTGGGCCAATTTAAAATGTTTTACTCGGATTATTAACACATTGTATAACGTCAACAGATCACGTATTCGGGATCTCTCGGTAACAAACCAGTACGAGACTTAGCCATGTGACTTGGCAATTTGAACTCAAACATGAATGCTTCAAATTGGGATTAAACGCAGAACACTCGTTCTCATATGCCCCACGCGTATCAGTCTGTCGGGTCGGATACCTTACACGATATGAGTCGATTAACAATGACGGGAAAACCGTCGATAAAAACAACAGTGTCTAGTATTTGTTTCATGACGCGGTTCAAACCAAAGACTTTAAAAACTGGCAGCAATGGTTTCACATGTTGGCGTTCAGGGTGGCAAGGATAAATATATCCGATAATATGATCATTCATTTAGGACACGCCGTTATATAACTGCAATACTGTTGAAAAAGGAGTGAAACACCATTTAAATTCAAATTCAAACTATGACAGTAGAACATCTCAAAGATCATGCGAAACTGCGTCAATTCGGGCAGATTGCATTAAGACTGATGAGCAGTATAACCTTTATGATACGTATGTCAATGGCATGTGCGTGGAAAATAGACGTAGTAGACACAAGCATGGTATATCGTATGCTCGTAAATTGGCTAGTATAAGCACTGTTTTCATTATTCTACATGCACTTTATCAGCACCGATAATTTCAACCTAAACATGTTTGATAATCACCGGTCTATTTTCTTTTTTAGACTGCTTCTATAACAGTAACACTTATCAAGGCGCGTACGCAACTACGGTCACTGGCGCAAATTGTGTAGACTGGTCAACGGTATTTTTACAAGAATCCATGTCGTCGATGTTCCCGGATAACAGTTTGCGAGATGCTAAAAATAGATGCAGGGACCCGGACGGTAAACCTTTTTGAATCTTTAACAAAACTGGAAAGTAATAATGTTTGCGATTTATTCTAAAAATAGATAATTGCGACCTTGTGTGAACGTGTTTAGAAAAGTATGCCATTTCGGTTATATATTCATTAATTGACGGATATGTATGTGTTTGCCAAGTTAAAAGTAAAATTTATTATACCCAGGATTATGTGCGAGCGACGGAGTCGCAACAACACATCCACAATGCCATACGCGACACATGTGAATACAATTATCTTAACCTTTTCTCGTATACAACAAATCTGCAACAAACGATTTTGAATACATTAAGGTAAAATATGCAAACTTTCTATTATTGAAATCCAAATTAAATCATGACCAAGTAAAGGTCATCTGCTGATGAGGCATGTTTGTCGTTGCTAGTCTATACAGATGTTCATGCGCAATCACAGCACGATCGATTTTGTATACAGTAAAATACTGTACTAAACGTGGTTATGTGACGTCACTTAAATATGTTGTGACGACATTGAAATAGGATTTTCACGTCATTCATTATGTGGTAATGTGTAATTTGTATTATTTCATTTTTGAAAATACAGATACATGTGTATATATATACTTTAATCTGTCTTAAAGATATATACTTTAAAATAAATAACGTTGCAGAAGAGGTATCTCGGTTTGTATGTATTATACTACTCATATCGTCGGTCTCGCGAGATATAAACAGTCCAACAATCCTCGTAGTATAATACACACCGACGTTTAGCTATTGCAACATACTAATCCCTATACATAAAACAGTAGTCGTTTGAGGGAGTTCTAGTTCTCAAACAGTTAAGACCGATATGTAAGTATGAGTGTTAGTGGTGTTGTAAGTATGAGTGTTAGTTGTCTTGTAAGTATGAGTGTTAGTGGTGTTGTAAGTATGAGTGTTAGTGGTGATGTAAGTATGAGTGTTAGTGGTGTTGTAAGTATGAGTGTTAGTGGTGTTGTAAGTATGGAGTGTTAGTGGTGTTGTAAGTATGAGTGTTAGTGATGATGTAAGTATGAGTGTTAGTGATGTTGTAAGTATGAGTGTTAGTGATGTTGTAAGTATGAGTGTAAGTAATGCTGTAAGTATGAGTGTTAGTGGTGTTGTAAGTATGAGTGTTAGTGGTGTTGTAAGTATGAGTGTTAGTGGTGTTGTAAGTATGAGTGTTAGTGGTGTTGTAAGTATGAGTGTTAGTGGTCTTGTAAGTATTAGTGTTAGTGGTCTTGTAAGTATGAGTGTTAGTGGTGTTGTAAGTCTGAGTGTTAGGGTGTTTATTATACTAAGTAGTATCAATCTATACGGGCCCTAATTCCACCAACGACACTTAGCTTTTAGTAATGCTTAATTACTTAAGAGCGTAGTTCATCATTTAATATTTCATTTCTTGACAAGTATTGTTGGCCATCTTTGTCAACATAGTAATTTACGTTGACTGAATAAAATTGAGTTGAGTTGAATTGTGTTATAAAACGTGATTGGTAGAATGTGTTTCAACTTTATTTAAGATATGTAGTATTACCTAGCGCTTAGTAAGTTTGGTGGAATTGGATCCGAGACTTTCTTTGGTGTGTTATTTATATACTTTAATTGGATACTGTTTCCATGATACGAGTTCTTTGTATTCATGTTTCGTTCAAAAGCTATAAGGGTAACATAACTCTGGGAAACATACACATATTGCTGTGTACGTCTTTACAGGTCGTGGTCATCCCTGGTGTTTCACCTCGACTAACAACGATTGGGAATTCTGTCCCGTACCCTTTTGTGAACGTGAGTATTATTTTTATGAGTACTACATTCCGGTTTGTTTGCTTATGTGTTGTTTAATGTTGCTTTCAACACTAATTCAGTTATTACACGGCGTTTCCTGGTTAAGTTACCAATACACATGGTTCATTTATCGAGACACCAGCAAACCGTACGCTCTAACGAGGAAGATATATTACTAGTATGTATAAAGGCTTAACAGAGTGTATGGGCGCATTTAGGGTCGAAAGTGTATGGGCCACTTAGAGTCACTGCTTCTCTTGGTTGGTCCGTCATTATGACATACACCCTTTGTGAAGCAAACTTATTCTTCAATTTTTAATATACATATATATATATATATGTAAATGAAACTGGTACACAAAATAGTCACGAACTAAGTTACCAGTACTATTAGTCATATACACCATGACACCAACCATGTACTCATAATAGTAACGCTCTATGATAAGTGTCAATGAGGGAAAACCCATCATTATTATGTTTAAAGTCTTATAAAGTTTGAAAGGGCCACTTAGTGTCATTGCTTCTGTTGGTTGGTCCGTCATAATGACTAACACATTTTGGGGGGCAAACTTATTGTTCAATTCTTAATTTACATGTATATTAAATAGTATTAGTATATGAAACTTGGTATACATGATCGCCAGAAACTGTAGAAGTACATGACCTGATATTGGATAATTTCTTGTAGGGTTATCAGAGATAACTCTTTTCCATTCCAATATCCAGAGGCATTCTAACATACTCGCAGCAGATATGTTTTGAAAACATTGTATTGAAAGGATAAATTGCTCATCAACTCTTTTCACTAATTACACTTTCATTTTAGTTGTTTCTGCAAGAAACAAATACTAACAATGTCATATCTAGTTGTCATAATGTACCTGAAGTATTACTATTAATGTATTATTTATTTATCTTGAACTACCTGATTTATAACATTGATCTACCGGTTTACAGAATGCTATTTTGCTGGTGAAAGTCAGTTATACAGCGGCTACAAGAATACAGATTTGAACGGTAACGGGTGCGAGTTTTGGAAGAACTTAGCGTTCGTGTTGCCCGACAGCAATTTCGTCGACGGGTCTAAGGTCGCAGCAGAGAACTATTGCAGGAATCCCTTCCCAAAAACATCGCAGGCCGACAATAGTTCTATAAGTGAACCGCTTTGTTTCACCAAAAATGGATTCAAATCGTGCGGAGTAAAGCAATGTCAAGGTACGTGATCCTGAATACTTGAAACTGATTTAAATCTTTGTCTTCAGACGAAGTCTGGTCACGTGATCAGCTTAACAACTTGTCATTGGTCGAAATGTATCAACACAAATGGTGATTTACACAATCATGTAGAAATAAGGTTTTTCTATAGAATATTAAGACACAGGTGCCCATGATAGCATGATTCGGTGTCGATACTGCCCTTATCACTTGAAACGCAAGGGCGGTCCTTGATATATATCCAGATCAACAAGCAAATATACCCAGGTTAATCTGATACTGCCCTGGTTGCAAAGGTCTCAAAGTAATTTGATTTTCCTTCAGTACGGCTCAATCGGAACAAGTAAGCGTTGGGCATTTTTGAACAGTGGAGATGCATATCAGTCTGTACATCTTCTTCCTTTTATCATGTTGACAGAAGCTTCTGACACGCTTATGTAACTCATTTGAACTTTTATACTTCTGTTTCTTTCCAGAGGCCTGCCACGACAATCCGTCAACAAACTGTAGCCTGGTGAAAACATATGTCTGTCAGAACGAGTACACCAGTATTACACTGTGTCCAAAGACATGTGGAAATTGTAGTAAGTGTGTTTGTTTTATTAAGGATTTTACAAAGCCTTTTAACAGTTTTCGAGTTATATCACGGTTAATCAATATATTATTATATTTATAATAACCCCTGGCTAACTAACTTGTTCTTTGCTAAATAATGTACTTAATCCGAGATAACTACAGACAAATGGCGATATTGTTATTGAGTACTCGAATACCTAATTTGATAACCAGTACTCAGACGTACAAACGAGTACACGGGTACCAGGTCCCATCCCTTATTAATTTTATATCTTACTACAATTGCTATAAGTGTGGCCTTTGAATTAGTGTTTGTTGTGTATATTTAAATATGTTTGACAGGAATGCAGTATGTTAATTTTGCTCCTACGTTAACCAAAACAATTACCAACCACTAAGTGAATGTGTGCACCTGGAGTTTTCTTGGTGTGTGCAACAAGTATGAGCAGATCAGGCTGTCAATTGTTCATACTAACGGGAATTGAAGGGGACATTTGAAAGGTGTATAACTCGAAATAAGATAAATAGCAAATACTAAATAAAGGTTTCAGGTAGAGCTTGCGTCGGTAGTAAAGTCTGTATTGCTTGTAACCTACTTAGTGTGTTCGTCTTGTTCTATGGCGTAATCGTCCATTATTTGGAGAATGTTTCAAATCCTCGAAATTTAAATAACAAAAAAAAAAATGAAAATATTTCATAAGTGAAATAGAAAGTCACTGTTGTTTAAATAAACTGATCCCATAAGACGATGAGTTATGATACGAAAAGTTGTGTAATTGTTGTTTATTTCTGTATTACCTGTACAAAAGTTGTGTAATTGTTGTTTATTTCTGTATTACCTGTACAAAAGTTGTGTAATGTTGTTTATTTCTGTATTACCTGTACAAAAGTTGTGTAATTGTTGTTCATTTCTGTATTACCTGTACAAAAGTTGTGTAACTTGTGTAATTGTTGTTTATTTCTGTATTACCTGTACAAAAGTTGTGTAATTGTTGTTTATTTCTGGATTACCTGTACAAAAGTGGTGTAATTGTTGTTCATTTCTGTATTACCTGTAGAAAAGTTGTGTAATTGTTGTTTATTTCTGTATTACCTGTACAAAAGTTGTGTAATTGTTGTTCATTTCTGTATTACCTGAGAAAAGTTGTGTAATTGTTGTTCATTTCTGTATTACCTGTACAAAAGTTGTGTAATTGTTGTTCATTTATGTATTACCTGTAGAAAAGTTGTATTGTGTAATTGTTGTTCATGTCTGTATTACCTGTACAAAAGTTGTGTAATTGTTCTTCATTTCTGTATTTCCTGTAGACAAGTTGTGTAATTGTTGATTATTTCTGTATTACCTGTACAAAAGTTGTGTGATTATTGATTATTTCAGTATTACCTGTACAAAAGTTGTGTAATTATGTCTCCCCCTGTATACAGGGGAGATATATTGTTTTTGTCCTGGGCGTCTGTCTGTCTGTCCTTCTGTCTGTCTGTCTGTCTGTCTGTCCGTCTGTCCGAAATCGTGTCCGCTCCATATCTCCAAGACGGCTTGAAGGATTTTCATGAAACTTGTGTCAGATGTTCACCTCATGAAGGCGATGTGCAGAACCCATGTCCCGACCATACAGGTTCAATGTCAAGGTCAGACTTGAAGGTCAAAGGTTTGAGCCTTAATTTCGTGTCCGCTCCATATCTCCAAAACGGCTTGAAGAATGTTCATGAAACTTGTGTCAGATGTTCACCTCACGAAGGCGATGTGCAGAACCCATGTTCCGACCATACCGGTTCAAGGTCAAGGTCAGGCTTGAAGGTCAAAGGTTTGAGCCTGTTTTTCGTGTCCGCTCCATATCTCCAAAACGGCTTGAAGGATTTTCATGAAACTTGTGTCAGATGTTCACCTCACGAAGGCGATGTGCAGAACCCATGTTCCGACCATAACGGAGTTATCTCCCCCTTGTTCAATATTTTAATTGTGAAAACTTTGTCCAGAGCAGAACTCAGAAACTACTTGAAGGAATTTATTGAAACTTGGAATATAGATAGATGGCAATGTGAAGTTGTGCACCTTGCAATAATTATGAGTTATCTCCCCCTTGTTCAATATTTTAATAGTGTAAACTTTGTCCAGAGCAGAACTCAGAAACTACTTGAAGGAATTTATTGAAACTTGAAACATAGATAGATGGCAATGTGAAGTTGTGCACCTTGCAATAATTATGAGTTATCTCCCCCTTGTTCAATATTTTAATAGTGTTAACTTTGTCCAGAGTAGAACTCAGAAACTACTTGAAGGAATTTATTGAAACTTGGAATTTAGATAGATGGCAATGTGAAGTTGTGCACCTTGCAATAATTATGATTTATCTCCCCTTGTTCAATATTTTAATAGTGTAAACTTTCTCCAGAGCAGAACTAAGAAAGTACTTAAAGGAATTTATTGAAACTTGGAATATAGATAGATGGCAATGTGAAGTTGTGCACCTTGCAAGAATTATAACTCTGGGCTACTTCGTTGCAAAGTTATCTCCCCTTGTTCAATATTTTAATAGTCATTGACAAACTGCAATGGGGAGACATATGTTTTTTCATAAAAACAACCTTTCTAGTTGTTGTTCATTACTGTATTACCTGTAGAAAAAGTTGTGTAAATGTTCATTTCTTTATTACCTGTAGACTTTGGACTCCTTCCTGGTGAAGTCAAACAGCCACCTGTAGGTTTGTACATGTTATACCACTTATGTGGTTTTAATGTTCGTTTTTATTTAAATGTATATACGAGTATATTCACATTGGCAACAGTTAACCACTAGATTCACTATAATAGTATTCATGAAGCGAAAATAGCAGATCATATGGGACTTTGGTGCAGGGTTCGATAAAGGTACATCCAGTACCATCCTCATAGGAATTGGAGAACATTCGCACGAGGAAATTAAAACAAAATCAAGCGCGCCGAAATCATCAGCTGATTTTGTCATTAAGCAGGCGTGTGACGTACTAAAGGACTATAGAGGAGCTTGTATAATGGATATTAACACTGATATTAACACTGATATTAACACTGATATTGACACTGATATTAACACTGATATTAACATTGATATTGACACTGATATTGACACTGATATTAACACCGATATTGACACTGATATTGACACTGATATTAACACTGATATTGATTCTGATATTGTCACTGATATCAACACTGATATTGATTCTGATATTGTCACTGATATCAACACTGATATTGATTCTGATATTGTCACTGATATCAACACTGATATTGACACTGATATTGACACTGATATTAACACTGATATTGACACTGATATTGACACTGATATTGTCACTGATATTGACACTGATATTAACACTGATATTAGCACTGATATTAACACTGATATTGATAGTAACACTGATATTGACACTTATATTGATACTGATATTGATTCTGATATTGTCACTGATATCAACACTGATATTGACACTGATATTGACACTGATATTAACACTGATATTGACACTGATATTGACACTGATATTGTCACTGATATTGACACTGATATTAACACTGATATTAATACTGATATTTGCACTGATATTAACACTGATATTGATAGTAACACTGATATTGACACTGATATTGACACTGATATTGTCACCGATATTGACACTGATACAGTTACTGATATTGACACTGATATTGTCACTGATGTTGACACTGATATTGTCATATATTATATAATGTTACCGTACTCATTGACTGTTTTGTTTTACTGCTGAAATATTAACTTCACTTTTGTTTAACTGCTGAAATGTTAACTTCACTTTTGTTCTAAGACATTATGCCAATACTTTTTCAAAAGTCCACACCGCTACGCTCAAAAATAATAATCAATACAAATTCAATTCACACTGTTTGTAGATTTCTGTGAAGACAACCCCGCCGCCAACTGTCTGGCATTACAGAGTTTGATATGTCCGGATCCCGATGGCGCACGCACGCTCTGTCCAAGAACGTGTAAAGCATGCGGTACGTATATTAAAAAATAAGCCACGTTATTATGAAACGGGATTTTACATACAACGAAGATCCAGATTAGACTTTACAGTCACGCTATCTGATTACGGTGCACTCGTTTGCTATCATCGAGAAAGTCACTCGAGAAAGATAACGACCAAACAAAAACCTAACAAATATTTGTTTTGTTGGTTTGTTTTTATTTACCCTCGCCGTGCAGAATTAACTATTTGGCGAACAGACAAAGTTAGCTACAAGGGAGTCCGGTGCGATACCCTAGCTCTTTCCTAAATACAAATATATATAAAAAATACACCTTGGTTCTTTTACGTACCCGGTGTATAGCACCGATACATGCGAGGTTGTTTTTCCTGGAAAGGACTAGTACTTGACCTCTAGTTGAGTGGGAGACGCTCAAAAACACCTCTTAAATATACAGAACTCAGATCGGGATTTGAACCCCAGACCTCTGGATTGACAGTCCAGTGTGTTAACCACTGGACTATCCCGCCACTCTATCAAATGTATGCAGTGCATTCGTTATTAACATTTAGTACAATAACTTCGAGATTCTGTTTTTGAGTGACGCCAATGATTGCCTCGTGTATTTGTAACAAGCGTCATTTGTTTTCCAACACTGTCCTAGATAGTCTTTTTAGGAGAGTAACCTGTTCCAAAATACAACAAAAAGTAATACATATAATCAGTGTATTCGCAATTAACATTTATTACAAAAACGTAACTCAAATGTTTGTTTGAGCAGGGTTTTTACACGTCGTTAACATTTTCTTTTAAATAAACCTTCCCAATTTATAGACGCTGTCCGATGCCTCTGTAACAGATGACTTTTGGAAACACTGTCACAAATGAGACATTGCTTCAAAACGAGCATTTTCTCGTGTATTCATTGAACTTGCATTTAAAACGATTTTCAACATTGTTGCCATTATGATTTCCAAGTTCTCTGCACGATATGTATTGTGTGTGGGAAAGGATTAAACGGGGCTTATCATTCTTGGGACACAGTTTTCAAACGTTGATATAGAGAACAAACTAGTTTCCATTTGGATCAATGTTATAAATGTGACGGCAGTTGGGTTCGTCAGGGGCGTAGCTTTGCAATAATCAATGCGTAGGCCGTCTCGTGAGAAAATCAACATTGTGGACTCTGCGTAACGTATCGACCCGGATCAGCCTAAGCATGCCACACAGGCCTACCCGGATAGACACTTTTCGCCTCCTGTGGATTTTCCGTTTCAGGAATAACTACTCTATACATCTATCCCGCTAAGACGGAATGTGTCGGCCGGATCAGTCTGCGCGGACAGCGCAGGCTGATCTGGTCGATACATTACGCAGATGTCTATCGCCGCAGCTGCATTTTGGGACATTTTGAGAAAAAATGTGTGCCTACAGTCCCTAAAGGGAGCTACGCCCCTGGCCGTCCCGATGAACCGCCAGTTAGATAATTAATAGTACCGAATACCGGCTTGCCTATTGCTATCAAAATGGATATGATTCGAGAAGAGACGTCTCTACATGTCAAAGGAAGTGACGTTTATATTAATAAACACGTCATTAAGGCATCTAGATCCTTTCATGGCTCAATCGGTAACAGCGATGGTGAACACTTAAGGGGTCATGAGTTCGAATCCTGGCTCGACCAAATATGCTTGCCAATGATTGTCAAAAGTCATTGTGACGATCGAGTGTGATTCGTCTACCACTAACGGGCTAAATAGTCAATGTGGGAACGTAGCCATTTACCTGGGATGAATGTTTAGTGGAAGATTGGTGCGAGAAAGCCTTGAAACACACGTTAGGTGCATTGGCCGCAGTGCTATAACTGAAATACTATTGAAAGCAGCTTTGAAATCCAATCATATAATCAATTCCTTATTTGAAAGTGGAGAATGTGACAGAATGGTAAGCGAGTGGGATATGTAGCCGTGCGTTCCGGATTCGAATTCCACTGGCAGCGCTCATGCTTGGGTTCACTTTGGCAAGGCGCATTTTTTAGCCTAGTACTGATCTGTTTATTCAGGAATCCAGAATAAGTGAACTGTCCACATGATATAAATCAAGAACCGTTGAAAACGGCGTGTTCAATTCAAATCAGCCAATTAAATCTTTTTTTTTTATTTTACAGGACAAACGAACATACCGGTAACGAACACACCGACAACGGACACACCTTCAGTGTCGTCAACACAGGTTATTGTTGTTTTATCGTTTGTTTTTTTAATGGGTTTTTACGCCGTTTTCAACATTATTTCAGAAATATCGAGAAAATTCATATATTCATGGTAATCTAACCAGTGTTATGCTAGGAAATGTTCCTTAACCAATTGCACTCCGCCATGACCGCCAATACAGAGGATCGAACCATGGACGCCCGCTTCTAAATCCCCGCAGATAACCACTCGAACACGCGTGATTCCAGGTTGTCATGTTGTAAATAGTAGGATAATGCAACGAATGAGTGATATGCTTCTATTACAAGTCGTTTAAGATTCTTCTTGTTAATAGTCACATATACAACGATAAATTACTGAACAATTGTTGAACACTGCATTCAACCCAAATCAATTAATCTAGTTGTGTATATGAAATTGTTTGTATATGAGTGAGACTTAAATCTTTCAACGCCAATCGCAATAGATTTGCATTCAATACAGATTCAGTTGAGAGAGCTCCTAAGGCACTGTCATGCCTGAAATAAGCATTGTCTGCCTTTTAGTTTCAAAATATTTCAAAGCAAGATGTACATGAAAAATGGAGTCGCTACATTGTGAACATGGAAGAGTTTACTTTATGAAATACGGCGCTGTAAATAAATAGATAAAATACATTTCAGGTGTCAGCGCCTCATTGGTTGGAATGGGGTCCCTATCATTGCCAAATAAAATCTAACGTTTGTCTTATGACTCGATTAAGAAATTGCAGTAGCGCAACAACCAGCGAGTGTGGGACACAATCGAACAAAATAGAACTCTGTACAAAGAAAGAATGTCCAGGTAAATATAGACAATCTTGACCCGACCCTGTAATTTGATTATAATTATAAATCCTTCTGTTGTATAGCGCGTTTTACATCTATTCAAACAGTCGTTTTTCTCAATAACATTCAAATGCATCAATATATCTAATCACTATTCGGGATGTCTTCTTATTTTTTATAAATACCACGGAGATAATATTTTTTGGTAAAAGCTTTGTTTTAATGCATTGGATATTAAACACACTGCTATTCCTTTACCAATGGGTTACTTCACCATGCACAAGGTCTAACTAAGACTGTGAACTTACATCGAACAAGTGTTAACAAATAATACTAAGCACTAAACAGAGCAGCCATTAGTATCATTTCTTTATATAAGCTCGTCTATTTTTCGAAGAAAAAAAGTCGGGTATTGTGATACCCTTGGCGTCGTCGTCCCTGTCTGCGTCTGTGTAGTCACACAACTTTAACCTTATCTCATCACTTAAAAACTGTTCAACATTTTCAAATGATACTTCATAAACCCGTTCCTAGGAACAATACGAATGGCTATACCAAGTCACATAACTCTGACTTTAATAATTATTTAGTTTTGCCACTTTTTCGATTTTGAAAACAATAGACGAACGCTCTTGTCTTTACTCTTATGCTAATTTAGCATATATTCAAAATACTTAAAGGAACGCCATATTTAAAGAGCTAAATCGTTATATAAAACATGAATACTCACATCTCCTTGATTCACAGCACACGATGCTATTGACAGATCTGCCGTGACAGGGTTATATTAATAAAGCAAATTATGTGAAATGACAAGAATATTCAAATAAAAAACAACAACAAAGAATCCCATTACAACATTACGTTGCATTTTAGATGAGATAAACCAGTTGAATATGCGTTCTAAAACGTTCTATTCCAGTTTAATATGTTATCTTATACGTTGCAATCCAGTTTATTATGCTATCTTATACGTTTCAATTTTAGATGAGATAAACCGGTTGAATATGCTATATACATCTGTAAAACGATGCATTCCAGTTTAATATGCTATCTAATTCTTTTCATTCCAGATGAAATTAACCATTAACATATGCTTTCTTTTACGTTGCATATCATATGAGATAAACAAGTTTAATAAGCCATCTAATACGTTGCATTTCAGATGAAATAAACCAGTTGAATATGCAGTTGAATACATCCCCTATCATGACAACAGTAACAACACCAACAACACCAACACCTGTAACAACAGGTATAACTTAACAATGTTTATAATGTAATAATGTCAAATTTCAACAATGTGTCACTTATCTAACTGTGATAAGTTTTACAAAACAAAAGCACACATTTGAGAAAAATGCATGTATTTCATGAAAAATATATTTTCCCTTCATCAAATGTCAAGTATCAGGTTATCATTTGTCCGTTTCATATTTACCTGTCTGCTTAATGGTACACTGGTTCCCTTGGATGTACATATGTGACAACGGGTCGAGGGTAATCTTTCCCTGATTTTGATTGGACGCGATGCAGCCAATCATATTTAAGTTATTTAACGTTATATGTAACGTTTGGCGTTATTTCAAACTGTCGAAAATGTCGAACTACCGATGATTTTGATTTTGCGTTGAAAACAAAGATAGTTTTATGCATAATTAGATAAACTTACTATAACTGGATTGCCCCTACTAAGTGTTCATGTATTCGCTAGCTGTTTTTCACACAGTGTATGGAAAGTCTCGTCTGAAATCTCGGAAAATCCCATCAAAGAAAAGACTAGCTATACTACACGCGTCGGCGTCGGCGTCGGCGTTGACGTTGGAGTCACACATTGCTTAAGTTGTTTGTACCAATTCACCTTTTTTTCAAAACCATTACAGAAATTGCTTTAAAAAATTACAACACTCGTTCACCATCATAAACGCCATCAACAGACAAGAGTTCATAACTCTGTCAAGGTTTTTGTAAGAATTATGGCCCTTTATCGACTAATAATTTTCGTTACGTTTTTCGTACCACCTGACTTATTTTCAAAACCATTATAGATATTGCTTTAAAAAACTTTCATCACTTGTTCTCCATCATAAACTGTATCAACAGACAAGTGTACATAACTCTGTCAAGGTTTTTGTAAGAATTTGACCCTTTTTCGACTTATAATTTTGGTTAATTTGTTTGTAAACCCCACTTTTTTTTCAAAACCATTAGAGATAAAGCTTATACACTTAAAATACTTATTTACTAGCATTACCTCCTCCATCGACAGACAAGAGTTCATAACTCTGTCAAGGTTTTTGTAAGAATTATGGCCCTTTTTCGACTACATCTTTTTAAAAAGTTTTCGTACCACCCCACTTTTTTTCAAAGCAATTAGAGATATAGCTTAAACAGTTACAATATCCTGTTAGCATCATTACCTCCACCAACAGGCAAGAGTGCATAATTCAGTGAAGGTTTTTGTAAGAATTATGACCCTTTAACGACTTATAAAGTACTTTGCTTATAAATAGTATGATAAAGTAATTGTGTTGTCTGTACCTCCCAAAACAGTTTTGTTTTATTGGCAAGCTCAGACAGCCCTTGTTATAAGCATGTACTTATCCCTACACATGTCAAAGCGTTGTACCAGGGGAGGTAATCAATCTAACATAATGGACAATATCTTATTTTAACCCTTTCGCTACCAAAGTCAATTAAAGGCTTTTGCAAGCAATGCAGATGTGTGTATTTTGATTCTTCTCCTTGACGCATGAATTTACATGTTAATATTAGTGTTAGGTATTAATTGTCGTACAGATTGAAATCCTTGTTTCTATTTTCTACTCTATCAGAAGCCGGTTGCCGTGATAGTGGTGCCTACAATTGTAGCCTTGTCAAGGATGCCGTTTGCGACGACAACGAGTTAAACCATGATTGCAATAAAACCTGTGACTTGTGTGGTGGTAAGTGTTTTAATTTCGGGTTTTATCGCCGCTTTCAATACATCTTTAAAGTTTTTCACGTTGTTTCCCTTGGTATGTTACCAACACTTCTGGTTTATTAGTCTTGATATCAACGAGTCGGTCGTAGTGCTCACACCACACTCATGAGTTCCAATGAGGCTCAGTAGCTCAGTCGGTAGCGTCGCGGACTGTCAATCCAGGGGTTGTGAGTTCAGATCCCAGATCAGCTAACATTCTTTCTGACATTTGATAAAAGTCAACGCGGCAAGCGTCATTCGTCATCCACCATTGGGCAAACAGTCTATTTGGAAAAGCAGCCAGTTGCTTTGGAAGTTTATTGTGGGGATAACTGGTGTGGGGAAGCCAGGAAACACATGAGAAGGTTAACTGGCCTTTGTAAAATTGACTAACAAATTGTTGGAAACGGCGTAAAATCACAATCAAGGGAAAGCTATTACACTGTACTACCATCTTTAAAGTAACGTAACGTTGTTTCACGCTCTAAGATATGACTGCAACCAAACATGTGGCTAGTGTGGTAAATTTGTTTTCATTTGTTTACTTCGCTTTCAACCGTATGTGAGACCATCTCCATCATGTCGTGGTTAGATCGTCAGCATTGAGAGCGTTACGACTGATGTATCGGTGTCAGAATGTATAGGTTATACCAGTAGTACTGGTAATTGATAGGTTATACCGGTAGTACTGGTAATTAATAGATTATACTGGTAGTACTGGTAATTGATAGGTTATACCGGTAGTACTAGTAATTAATAGGTTATATCGGTAGTACTGGTAATTGAGAGGTTATAGCAGTAGTACTGATAATTGATAGCGTATACCGGTAGTACTGGTAATTGATAGGTTATACCATTAGTACTGGTAATTGATAGGGTATACCGGTAGTAATGGTAAGTGATAGGTTATACCAGTAGTACTGGTAATTGATAGGGTATACCGGTAGTACTGGTAATTTGTAGGTTATACCAGTAGTACTGGTAATATTTTTACTCGAAATTAGATCGTCGACAAAATGATACCATAAGAAGTGCAACGAAGTGTAACTGTGAATTACAGTCAGAAAACTTTGGACCGCCTCGGTGGTGGAGTGGAGCGCGATTTCGCGGGTTCGATCCCCGGTCGGGTCATATATTCTAAACATGGTAATAGTGGCTGCTCTCCTAGGGGCACAGGGTTGCGGGGTTAGCATAACGACTGACTGGCTGGTGTCAGGATAAATGTCCAAGTAGGACTGGTAACTTACCCAGAAGACGCCGTGATATAACTGAACAATTGATGAGAGCGGCGTAAAGCAACAGACAATCAATATATCAATCAAGCAGGAAATGATGTATTTTCTTATTCTGATATTAACGCGATACATGTATATTTATTTCGATTTAGATGCCTCTGTTAACCCCACAATATGCAGTTATTAAACCCCTCGACATTGTGTTGGTAATGGGTAATTAGCATTAATGTATATATATGTTTAACGGCAAACTAATACGACTATACAGCGCAGGTAAATATGTGTAGCGAATTCACAAACAGTGATGTCATTGATCTACATGTCACAATAGTACGTCATCAGAAAATACGTATGCATTTACACACAGATAACGCTATTAATAGACCAGGTTTGGATGCCTATCGATTTCAAAACTACGTTACATTAAAGGCTGATCTTTAAATTTATCAACATTTGGGTAGGATCGCTTTATAACAGTTCTGTATGTGAGTAGATCCGTCCTTGCCATCAGTGAAAAGCATCTTGGTGCAATATCAATGCGTGCAATATCAATGCGTGTAATATCAATGCGTGTAATATCAATGAGTGTAATATCAATGCGTGCAATACCAATGCGTGTTATATTAATGCGTGCAATATCAATGCGTGTAATATCAATGCGTGCAATACCAATGCGTGTTATATTAATGCGTGCAATATCAATGCGTGTTATATCAATGCGTGCAATATCAATGCCTGTAATATCAATGCGTGCAATACCAATGCGTGTTATATCAATGCGTGTAATATCAATGAGTGTAATATCAATGCGTGCAATATCAATGAGTGTAATATCAATGCGTGTCATGTCAATGCGTGTTATATCAATGCGTGCAATATCAATGCGTGTTATATCAATGCGTGTTATATCAAAGCGTGTCATATCAATGCGTGTCATATCAATGCAAGTTATATCAATGCGTGTTATATCAATACGTGTTATATCAATGCGTGTCATATCAATGCGTGTTATATCAATGCGTGTTATATCAATGCGTGTCATATTAATACGTGTTATATCAATGCGTGCAATATCAATGCGCGTTATATCAATGCGTGTTATATCAATGCATGTTATATCAATGCGTGCAATATCAATGCGTGTCATATCAATGCGTGTTATATCAATGCGTGTTATATCAATGCGTGTTATATCAATGCGTGTCATATCAATACGTGTTATATCAATGCGTGCAATATCAATGCGTGTTATATCAATGCGTGTTATATCAATGCGTGCAATATCAATGCGTGTCATATCAATGCTTGCAATATCAATGCGTGTAATATCAATGCGTGTCATATCAATGCGTGTAATATCAATGCGTGCAATATCAATGCGTGTAATATCAATGCTTGCAATATCAATGCGTGTAATATTAATGCGTGTAATATCAATGCTTGCAATATCAATGCGTGTAATATCAATGCGTGCAATATCAATGCGTGCAATATCAACCTGGGCAATTTCGACAGAAAATCAAAGGAACAGTATCAAAGAATACACTACTAGGTAATAAAGGTAGAATGTAGGAGTTATAATATTGTGTGAAGTCAACCATGTTTGTTTCATTGAAACAGGCTGCAGGGATGTCCTACAGTGCACATCTTCGAGCCAACAGTCCGTTTTCTGTGCAGATTCGGATCTAGCCGTGAAATACTGTAAAAGGTCCTGCAAAAAATGTAGTAAGTATACGACATTCAATCAAGACCCGTAAAATCACCAACCACACATGAGTAAAACTTATGTTTATATTTCTGGTGACGTATACTGCAGAGCTCTAGATATGGGGCGTTTTTGCAGGTTCTAAAATCCGTATTTGACCCTCTAACCCAATGTTGTGGGTTCTCAAAATAATCGTCTCAGTAGGGTTTGCTTTAATAATAAGAGAGAAATTGTTGGAAAAAGAGCTGAATACCCCTTCTTACCTGTGGTTCTAATAACATGCAGTCATTGTAAATCACGCAATATTGTAAAGATTTCTACAGCTTTAAATGACGTTCCAATAAGATCAAGTCGATGTAAATCATGCAATATTGTAGCTTTACCTAACGTTCCAATATTATACAATTATTGTAATCACGCAAGATTGTAATGATTTCTACAGCTTTAAATGACGTTCCAAAAACATAAAGTCGTTGTAAATCACGCAATATTGTATCTTTACCTAACGTTCCAATGTCTTACATTTATTGTTATCACGCAACATTGTTAGTATTTCTACAGCTTTGAATGACGATCCAATAACATGCAATCATTGTTATGACCCATTACTCTACATGTTTCCTCAGCTTTAAATGACGATCCAATAAGATGCAATCATTGTAATCAACCAGCTTTAAATGACGACCCAATAAGATGCAATCATTGTAATCAACCATTACTGTACTTGTTTCCCCAGCTTTAAATGACGATCCAATAAGATACAATCATTGTAATCAACCATTACTGTACTTGTTTCCCCAGCTTTAAATGACGATCCAATAAGATACAATCATTGTAATCAACCAGCTTTAAATGACGACCCAATAAGATGCAATGATTGTAATCAACCATTACTGTACTTGTTTCCCCAGCTTTAAATGACGATCCAATAAGATGCAATCATTATAATCAACCAGCTTTAAATGACGACCCAATAAGATGCAATGATTGTAATCAACCATTACTGTACTTGTTTCCCAAGCTTTAAATGACGATCCAATAAGTTGCAATCATTGTAATCAACCATTACTGTACTTGTTTCCCCAGCTTTAAATGACGATCCAATAAGTTGCAATCATTGTAATCAACAATTACTGTACTTTTCCCCAGCTTTAAATGACGATCCAATAAGTTGCAATCATTGTAATCAGCCATTACTGTACTTGTTTCCCCAGCTTTAAATGACGATCCAATAAGATGCAATCATTATAATCAACCAGCTTTAAATGACGACCCAATAAGATGCAATGATTGTAATCAACCATTACTGTACTTGTTTCCCAAGCTTTAAATGACGATCCAATAAGATGCAATCATTGTAATCAACCATTACTGTACTTGTTTCCCCAGCTTTAAATGACGATCCAATAAGATGAAATCATTATAATCAACCAGCTTTAAATGACGACCCAATAAGATGCAATGATTGTAATCAACCATTACTGTACTTGTTTCCCAAGCTTTAAATGACGATCCAATAAGTAGCAATCATTGTAATCAACCATTACTGTACTTGTTTCCCAAGCTTTAAATGACGATCCAATAAGTTGCAATCATTGTAATCAACAATTACTGTATTTGTTTCTCCAGCTTTAAATGACGATCCAATAAGATTCAATCATTGTAATCAACTAGTACTGTAATTGTTTCCCCAGCCTTAAATGACGATCCAATAACATGCAATCATTGTTATCAACCATTACTGTACTCGTTTCCCCAGCTTTAAATGACGATCCAATAAGTTGCAATCATTGTAATCAGCCATTACTGTAATTGTTTCTCCAGCTTTAAATGACGATCCAATAAGATGCAATCATTGTAATCAACCATTACCCAACTTGTTTCTCGAGCTTTAAATGACGATCCAATAAGATACAATCATTGTAATCAACTATTACTGTAATTGTTTCTCCAGCTTTAAATGACGATCCAATAAGATACAATCCTTGTAATCAACCATTACCCAACTTGTTTCTCGAGCTTTAAATGACGATCCAATAAGATACAATCATTGTAATCAACTATTATTGTAATTGTTTCTCGAGCTTTAAATGACGATCCAATAAGATACAATCATTGTAATCAACCATTACCCAACTTGTTTCTCGAGCTTTAAATGACGATCCAATAAGATACAATCATTGTAATCAACTATTACTGTAATTGTTTCTCCAGCTTTAAATGACGATCCAATAAGATACAATCCTTGTAATCAACCATTACCCAACTTGTTTCTCGAGCTTTAAATGACGATCCAATAAGATACAATCATTGTATTCAACTATTATTGTAATTGTTTCTCGAGCTTTAAATGACGATCCAATAAGATACAATCATTGTAATCAACCATTACCCAACTTGTTTCTTGAGCTTTAAATGACGATCCAATAAGATACAATCATTGTAATCAACTATTACTGTAATTGTTTCTCCAGCTTTAAATGACGATCCAATAAGATACAATCCTTGTAATCAACCATTACCCAACTTGTTTCTCGAGCTTTAAATGACGATCCAATAAGATACAATCATTGTAATCAACCATTACCCAACTTGTTTCTTGAGCTTTAAATGACGATCCAATAAGATACAATCATTGTAATCAACTATTGCTGTACTTGTTTCCCCAGCTTTAAATGACGATCCAATAAGTTGCAATCATTGTAATCAACAATTACTGTATTTGTTTCTCCAGCTTTAAATGACGATCCAATAAGTTGCAATCATTGTAATCAGCCATTACTGTAATTGTTTCTCCAGCTTTAAATGACGATCCAATAAGATGCAATCATTGTAATCAACCATTACCCAACTTGTTTCTCGAGCTTTAAATGACGATCCAATAAGATACAATCATTGTAATCAACTATTATTGTAATTGTTTCTCCAGCTTTAAATGACGATCCAATAAGATACAATCATTGTAATCAACCATTACCCAACTTGTTTCTTGAGCTTTAAATGACGATCCAATAAGATACAATCATTGTAATCAACTATTATTGTAATTGTTTCTCCAGCTTTAAATGACGATCCAATAAGATACAATCATTGTAATCAACCATTACCCAACTTGTTTCTTGAGCTTTAAATGACGATCCAATAAGATACAATCATTGTAATCAACTATTGCTGTACTTGTTTCCCCAGCTTTAAATGACGATCTAATAAGATGCAATCATTGTAATCAACCATTACTGTACTTGTCTCTACAGATTTAACTGACGTGCCAATAACTTACAATACCTGTAATGATCCAGTATCCAACGACAACATTTGTAACACTTTACAAATCGAAATTGGTATCTGTCAAGATCCCGACCTCCTACAGCTGTGTCCAAACTACTGTAGCGGTAAATGTGGACCAATTGCAACGTGTAAAACATGCCGGGTAAGTCAATTGCGTTTATACAGACATACAGAAAGACAGAAAGACGGACGCACGGACGTACCCATGAAGTGTATTTGTGGGGTTATTTCTTTTGTTTTAAACTTGTGGGTTGCAACTAACAAGTATGCTATTCATTCCGTAAGTATTCCCCTTTTACGGAATGAATAGCATTAATATTCAAATAAGATACCCGTTATAAAACAAACAAAATAAATATTTATCTTAGTGTCTTTATAAGGGCGGTGCGTGTGCATTAGTACTCCACAAGTACTCTCTCATCAGGACGGACGGACGGTTTTTCATCCAGGAAACGCATTTAGCAATGTTTCTGTGTTCATATTACATTAACACACTGAACACGCTCGGGTGAGTGCTAGTCGAAGCCACCAATCAACGTCTGCGTTTAACTCACACGCACGTCCGAGTATTCTGGTACCCGGCGTACTATTGTAAATATACAACTGATTTTCGTAAACTCTACAGTACAGCGGATCAAAACTACTTAACTACTTTTGTAATTTTAAAATTAAACCGCTTAATCCACACAGATATGTTGTCTCTAAATCAGTTTGCTTGTTACAACGTGTTACGCCGCCATCGCTACTGTATGTCTGTCCGTATAAGGTGGCATAACACAGTTGAAAGCTGATTTTCTGTTTCCTGGGACACTCCAACTTTTATTCTCTCATTATGTCTCATAATATCCATACTGGTTCGATAAAAAGGGTTTTCCTGTATCAAGGAGTGCCAGAATTGTAGGAAAATGACTGGAAGTCACACTCTCAGTCCATATTATGGAAATAATTATCCACAAAAGTGGTCTGAAACAGGGTGAAAAAAGTAGGACAGAAAGATCAATTTGACCCTTTATTCCAAAAATCACCCAACAAAAACGCAGGGGGTTAGTGTAAAATTTAAGAGCTGCTAATTCTCTCAAAACAATAGGCAATCTGTGGATGCAGTCAGAAATACCACGTTTCCAGCTCCTTTTCAAGCAATTTTCGACGCGAAAGCTGGTATTCAAATTTACCTCTAAATTCACGCCTAGCTCTGCAACCAGTGTTGTCAGACCAGAAGGAGAAGTGGGTTCAACTAAAAAATTCAATCCCATGCTAAGAGCTTACTTTTCACATTTATAAACATCAAAATCAACCATTTACCCAAAAATGTACCCAAAACTTACTATTTGTCATTATTTCTATTTTTGACCCTGGCCAAAATCCGAATATACCGAAGCTAGTGTTATGTGTCACCTAATGAAATGGTAAGGGCAGGTAACACCGGACTCTAACGCCAGCGTTATCGCTGGGTTTTGTAAATCTGCACACAACCTTCTACAATTTCCTGCATACAACACATCTGAAGCAGACCACTTGGAAAGCCACTTGGCATTACTTTGAATATATCTCTAAAAGATTAAAGTAATGTTATTTAACCCTTTCCCTCATATATACGCTTTCTGACGCCTCTGCAATAGTCGGCTTTTTGAAAACATAGTGACAAAAGAATAAATTGCTCAGAACGTGCAATTTCTCCTTTTGCCACAATGTTTTCCACTTTTAGTCATAGGTTTATCCATTCAATTATAGAGATTTGTCTATTTGTTGACAAAATATGTTCAAAGTCGTCTGCTGCGGAAGTGTCGTATGAGGGAAAGGGTTGATAGAGCTGACGCCTCTGCAGCAGACGCCTTTCTGAAAATATTGAGACAAAATGTGATATTTCTAATGCTGAGCAATTTCACCTTTCGCCACAATGTGTTCTACTCTATATAATTTGCTGATATTTTTCATATTTTACCAATATGATTTCAAAGTCGTCCGCTGCAGATTTGCTAAATGTGGTAAAGGGTTAAACGTCGTCTGCTGCCGATTCGTACGCATATGGCTGAGTGTGAGAAAGAGTGAGAAAGAGTGAGAAATCGTGAGAAATCGTGAGAAATCGTGAGAAATCGTGAGAAATAGTGAGAAATATTGAGAAAGAGTATTATATTATTATTATTTTACAGATCGGACGATCTATACAGAACAGACATACCGTAGTTCGAAAATATCTGAAGACACAGAACTGATGTTATTTGACTACCAAGGTTTATATTATACCAACTTGTAAATATCGAGATCTATATTATTTAAAAGTGTTATGTAAACTGAGTAATTGTAAATATATATAGGTTACAATACACTAAATAAATTCCTTCTTGGTTTCCATGTAAATCGACCAGTTTCAGTCCTCAATTGTCACACTTTCTAAGCGTTTCTCACGAAGAACACCATATATCATTGAACAGAGTTTAAATCAATCAAAAGAAAATTGGGGGTCATGCATTATGCATGATAGAATTCACCAGGCGAAAATGGTTACAGTAATTTTGGACCAAATCGGGCCCGGACAAAACCGGTGTTAAGCATTCTCTACTTTCACTTTCAAACAAGGTCAATATACTAAAAATGATCAAATCAAACATTTCCAGTGCATCCTATACACATTTACAATTATTTTAAACTCAAGGTCATGTATTCAATGCATTCTGGTGATGACATAGCCTGATTTCAACGCAAAAAAAGTTTTTTTAGGGACTCTTTAGGTGTAGATGAGCATGACCGCGGATGCATTTGGCGTAATTTGACCTATAGTAACCCTTTCTCTCATACGACAATTCTGCAGCAGACGACTTTGAACATATGTTGTCAAAAAATAGAAAAATCTCTATAAATGAATGGATAAAAGTGGAAAACATTGTGGCAGAAGGAGAAATTGCTCGTTTTGACCAATTTCTTCTTTTGTCACTATGTTTGCAAAAACGCCGTCTGCTTCAGGGGCGTCAGAAAGCTTCTATATGAAGGAAAGGGTTAAATAGTGTGGTACTGTCCCGAAAATTCAACTCTTTCCCCTTTGCGGACGCATTTCTTCCATTTCTTCGAAACATCACCAGATGACTGACGTCTTTTGAAAACATTGTGGCAAAAGGAGGAATTGCTCATCTACGTATTAGTATATTAGTAAGGAAGACAGTGGTTATCGTCGGAGATTTGGAACCGGCGTTCCAGGTTCGATCCCCAGTCGCTGCGGCGTACAAGGTGGAGTGCCAATGGGCAAGGCACACTTCCTTGCCTAGTACTGACCTTGCTTACCAAAGTATCCTGAGTGAATAAACTGTCACCGTGATATATCTTAAAAAAATGTTTCAGGCTTCGCATTGTGACGGACACATCGATGTCCAAATAATTAATGCCGGTAGAACTATTAAATTACCAAGGAAATGCAGTGATATACTTAAAGCATTGTTAAAGGCAGTATAACGTAATCATTAACTCTTTCAGCGCCAAAGGCAATATTGAGATTTTTGCAAACAATGCAGATTCAGGTGAGTCAGCTCGTAACGAGCTGTCTCACCTGAAATCTGCATTGTTTGGCTGTGAGTTATAAAAATATTCCAAAAAATCCTATAACATGAAAATAGAGTCGTCCGAGTTTGAACATGGAATAGTCTACTTTAAACAATTCGGCGCTGAAAGGGTTAAGACAAAACCTCGGTTATCTAAAACATGAAGAGCTCAGTCGGTGATGACGACGACTGTCAATCCGGAGGAAGTGAGTAAGAACCGTAGTTCGGCCATTCAAGTTTTCCACTGTCTCGGTGGTGCACTGGTGGAGCGTCCGCCTCGGGTTCTGGAGGTCGCGGGTTCAATACCAACGAATTAAGAAATGGTAGTAGTGGTTGATTGATAAGGGGTTTAACGCCGATTTCAACACTTTTTTCAGTCATATCACGGCGGCCGGTTCACCTATTCATGTGTTTCATGGCTTTCTCACACCAGTTATCCAATCTTTCCAATCAACTGGCTGCTTTTCCACATATACTTTAAGCCAATTGGTGGATTACGAACGACTATTGTCACATTGACTTTTTTCAAACGACGGAAGGAATGTTGGTATTAATGGCTAAATACGCTAAATCGTACGGCATGTTCTAAAACCTAGCATGGCCTGGCCTGGCCTGCTGACTCAGCTTTTTGTGTCGGGCCAGGCCAGATTTTATACATATTGAGAGTACAAGCTCTGCATATGTATAACATCTTGACTGGCCTGGTCTGGCCCGGCCTAGTCGACACAAAATGCTGAGTCAGCAGGCCAGGCCAGGTTTTAGAACATGCCGCACCATACTGATAACTTGACCCTTCATCTTGAGGATTGAGTTAACACGTGATTTCTTTAATTAGAATTCCAGCTGGGTATAAATTAAACATGAAAATACCAGCGATGAAAACAATACAGGCAGCTGAATCACCGCGCCACGAAAACAAGTTGGCCGTTTTGG
Organism: Serripes groenlandicus; assembly: GCA_031761405.1. Lineage (NCBI taxonomy): Eukaryota > Metazoa > Mollusca > Bivalvia > Cardiida > Cardiidae > Serripes > Serripes groenlandicus. The sequence goes on from JASEVX010000014.1 coordinate 41,150,903, forward strand.
GGAAAAATAATAGAATTGTAGCTGAACTTGTTTCGTTCAAATGCTTTTGTTCTATTGTTTTATTCGGGTTTTACGCCGTTTGTCAACATGATTTCAGTTATATCAAGGCTACAGAACACATATTCATGACCCCTGCCTAGCCGAATTGCGGTTCACCATGACCGACGCGAACAACGGATTAGATGCCACAAAGCCGCATTAGGTCTGACCAGGTTAAGCTGTATAATCTTTTGAGCTCGGATCAACCGAGAGGTCTGTAACAGTTCAGATAGAGGCCATCTGGTTACATAGTAAATAAAATACCTAAGGAGAGCTCTTGTTACTAATTATATTTGCGCCGTTCCACGAGAAAACCAACATTATGGACGCTGCGTAATGTATCGACCCAGATCAGCCTGCGCAGTCCGGGTCGACATATTTCGTCTCAGGTGCATATAGGTATATAGAGTAATGATTCCTGGAACAGAATATTCACAGGATGCGGAAGAAAGTGACTGTTCGGGTTAGCCTGCGCGCGGCATGCTTAGGCTTATCTGTATCCGGGTCGATTCTTTACGCGTCCACACTGTTGGATTTATCGTGGATAGGATCATAAGTATAATCTCAATGTTTTTTTAACCTGTCTTCTATAGGTTAGTGAAATCTAAATAATATCCAGTTTGTGAACATTTTGTACCGTAAATATAAACCCTTTTCTCATATAGACGCTAATTTTAGTAAACAAACTAGTACTAGGCCAGGAAATGTGCAACGGTCAATGGCGCTTCACACTTTCCATCGCGAACGGGGGTCGAGCTCGGGACGCCAGGTCGAAAACGTGCAATTTCTCCTTTTGCCACAATGTTTTCCACTTTTTGAAGCCTCTGCAGCAGACGGCCTTTTGAAAACATAGTGACAAAAGAAGAAATTGCACAAAACGTGCAATTTCTCCTTTTGCCACAATGTTTTCCACTTTTTGTCATAGGTTATCCATTCAATTATGGAGATTTTCTATGTTTTGACAACATACGTTCAAAGTCGTCTGCTGCATAATTGCCGTACGAGGAAAAGGGTTAAGAGGAACAAGTAAGCAGGATGAATTCCGAGGACACAATGCTATTGTGAAAACTAATCGGCATCATTCATGTACATTACTGCAATCCATGTTTTCATTCAAATCGTTGCTGTTTATTAGGTTAGAAAACAATTAATTTTGATAAATGCATATTTATTGTAATTACCACCACACAAGGAAACAACATCATACAGAATACATAGTGACCCTTATCAAAGTGGAGTAGTAAATGACATTTTCCCAAGCATTAGTTGCAAATTATCCTAGTGAGTAATTAATGAGAATTTAATCCCACACAATGTGTTCAAAGTAATGATGCATCCTAGGAGCACCATGTAATTGGTAATCTTAATTGACTTCGGGTTTACATTATTCGATCCTCTGCACTCGAGTATAGGCAGACACTGTATTTTCGTAAGTGTTCGTGGATAAGTCAACCAGGGGTTGTGAGTTCGAACCCCTGCTCGGCCAACATGCTTTCGGACGTTTGGCAAAAGTCACTGTGACCAGCATATTTTCGTCTTTCACCAATGGGTTAACAGTCTATGTGGAAAAGCAGCTGGTTGCTTGGAAAGTATGTTGTGTGAAGTACTGGTGTGAGATAGCCTGGAAACACATTAATTAGTGAACTGGCCGCCTACACATGATTGAAAAAATTGTTGAAAACGGCGTTAAACTCCAATCAATCAATCGTTAGTTAGTGCGAAAAGCGAAGTTTGGTTGTATTAACCCTTTCCCTCATACGACAATTCTGCAGCAGACGACTTTGAACATATTTTAACAAAAAGTAGAAAATCTCTATAATTGAATGGATAACCTATGACTAAAAGTGGAAAACATTGTGGCATAAGGAGAAATTGCACGTTTTGTGCAATTTCTTCATTTGTCCCTATGTTTCCAAAAATCGTCTAATGTAGAGGCGTCAGAAAGCGTCTATATGAGGGGAAAGGGTTAACTAATATTCAAGAAGGTCACGTGTCAACTATTTGTCGAGGGCAGTGGAACGAATGACGCATGCATTTGTCCGCGGTAAACTTTTCAAAATAATTTGAGTTTACATGAGTTAAAGACATAGGTAGAGTGTTAGAGTGTCGGTCCATGGTACTAAGGGTCCTGGGATCAGATCCAGAAAACCATTTACCTCTTTCAGACGCACTTTGACGCATCTACAGCGGACATTTTTCTAAAACTTTGTCGTACTTAAAAAAGTGAATTTGCTTATGATGAGTAAATTCTCATTTTGTCACTATTTTTTGTTCTATTCTAGAAAATAATAAAACATATATTTATATCGTTCTTCTTTTTTTTCTAGATGTTTTCAAAGAAATTTACTGTTAGAGTTGTTTTTATGAGGGAACGGGTTAAGAGCAGTTTTCTTCTATGGGATTTTTCTACGCAATCGGAGCAAGTAGTTACGTACGTCTCCAAAAGGCAGACATCGAGAGCGTTGTTAACATAAATCAAAAAGCTGGTTTCATAATCGATGTAATATAAGTAAGTCACGACTTTGTATTTCAGATCTAACTCACTCACCGTGAAGGGTTCATGTTAACCCTTTCCCTCATACGACAATTCTGCAGCTGACGACTTTTAACGTATTTTGTCAAAACATAGAAAGTTCCATACTTGAATGGATAACCTATGAGAAAAAAAGAGGAAAACATTGTGGCAAAAGGAGAAATTGCACGTTTTGTGCAATTTCTTCTTTTGTCACTATGTTTTTAAAAGGCCGTCTGCTGCAGAGGCTTCAAAAAGCGTCTATATGAGAGAAAGGGTTAAGGGTAATTTGGGGTACACTTATAACCTTTTGTCAAAAGATGCACACCGGCTCGTCAGATTATTCACCGTGTGTGGATGCATTAACCCTTTCCCTCATATAGACGCTTACTGACGCCCCTGCAGCCGACAACCTTTTGAAAACATCGAGACAAAAGGAGAAATTGCTCAAAACGTGCAATTTCTCCTTTTGCCACAAGGTTGTCGACTCTTTTTAATAATAAGACTCTCTTTAGTGAGATTTTCACATTTTTGTGTACAGGTTTTCAAAGTCGTTTGTTTTATGTGGGAAAGGACCCAGCTCGCTAGGCAAGGGCTTCAATCTAGTTCAAACCAAAGACGAGTGACCCGGTATTACTCTCTTTGCTCAAGAAGAACTGTTTTCTAGTGTTTATAAAAGACTATTTAGGACCCTTTTGCATTGCTTAATTCGAGTTGTACGCCGCCAACATTATGCAGTTATATCACGGCGACTGGGCACTTATTCATGATCCCAGGGTAAACAAGCCATGAATAGGCTACGAAAGGTTCCTTGTTCAAGTGCACTCGACCATAACAAGCAATGACTAGGATAGGAAATGTGCCTTGATCAAGTGCACTCCACCATGCACACTGTGAGTGCTAATCGATTTATTAACAGAGTTTAAAGCAATGAGGAACAGTTCATGATGACCTCATGATGCGTCAGAATGCGTCTGCAAAAGAGAAAGGAATACTACATGTTGACGAGATTACAGCAGAGCCCTAGCAATACTGTTTTCACCTCTACTCAATAACTGTATTTTAATATATTTGTCTAGAATAAACGCCTTTTTTTGTGTCGGAAATAGTTTGTAATAAAACGTCTATTTTATCAGGCGATCATCGTTTTAAATATCTTGTATCATAAACACCATAGCAGATTCTCATGACGCATGAATGTATATATCGCCGACTATATCACGGCGATTACTTTAAACCACCCAACCCGAAGTCACGCGAGAAAACCAACAGTGTGGATTCTGCGTAAAGTATCGAGCCAGATCAGCCTAAGCATGCCGCGCAGACTTGCCGGATAGACACTCTTTGCCTCCTGTGGATTTTTCTGTCTCAGGAATCATTACTCTATACCTCTATCCCGCTGAGTCGGAATGTGTCGGCCCGGATCAGTCTGCGCGGACTGCGCAGGCTGATCTGGATCGATACATTACGCATTACACTTCATGTTGGTTTTCTCGCGGGACGGCTCATATCATTAATGCAGATTCGTATTCGGATGAGCTAATCTACACAGGTGATATGATTAAAGCGAATTGTTGGATATGTGTCGTATCAAGGGTTTTTACATTAAACGAATTCGAAGAAGGAAAGCAGCGAATGTATTGGTATTCCTCTGTCCGCTTAAAACCAGTTCTACCGAAAGATGTATCTGCTTCAGAAAAACAAAAAGGAACGATAACCTAATTCGTTTCACATTGATTTGTATGCAATATCGAGAACTGGGAAACAAGATAACTAATTTTTGCCTGACACAGCTAAACGTGGTAGTCAGAATGTAGGATTCTGACCATGGGTCAAACTAAGGTTAATTTCTAGGTCAATGTTAACCCTTTACATGATTGCAACAAGATATCTGTTGGTTAGTTTCAAGTTAACTGCCCCTTCTAAAACATTTTCGAGAGATGTACACACCAGTTATGGCCGCGCGCTTTGCACATGATGTAACAAGCAAAATAATAAGAAGACGACCTTTTTGTGGACCAAAACTTTTCCAAACCCTGAAAGTAGTTTGCTCCATTGTTCATGTATTGATTCCAAACATCGATTTGCTTTGGTCCACTTTAGAGTGTACAAAAGTCATTTATTGGAAGCCACCAGGAGGCGGCTTCCTGTAGGGATGCTTTTAATTTTCGGTCAAGGAGAATATTTAGACCTGCCAGCGTGACCACATATCTTGATTTCTCTTTGTCCTTTCTAAGTACATTAATTTAAGGTAATGACTTTGAAAACATCCCTTTTACACTCTATATACATGTGTGAGTTTTACAAATTAAAAACAAAAGACAAAGGCCAGTATATTAATTGAATGTATGTACATTTTTATTTTTATTTAAGCGAAATTCATACTGTATCTTGTCTAAACAGTAAACTGAATTGGTTACCTGCCTCATACGCTTTTTTTAGTTCGATAGTATGTTAAACCGGGAACCACGAACAAAAGAAGGTACGCAGTAAATGTAATCTGTTTCTTGTATATTTACTGAATTACTTTCATACTCCAGATACAAGACCAACGACAGACAATACCAATTAACGCTTTCGGACGCATTTGCAGCTGACGACTTTTGAAAACATTCTGACCAACGGAGAAATTGGTCAGTTTGAGCATCTCCCTTTGCCACAATGTTTTCAAATCAATTCAATAAAACTATTTTTATTTAAAGAAATGTTCAATAGTTTTGCCTAAATGATTTCGAAAACGTCTGCTGCTACCCGCTGTTGAATGTGGGAAACGGTTCATATAGCTACTGCTGGTACATGCCAAGCAGGCTAGTTAGATATGTTTATGTCCAGTCCATTGAGCTTTCTGTATCATGAAAAAGTGAAGTAACTTTTCCTTTCCACATTGTTTTCCTCTGGTTCACATGCTTGTATTGGGACACAGGTCATATTCTATCTTCACTTCTGTACAAGTTTCAAAAGTGAAATAGCTGGTCTAACAACAAAATTGAGATTAATGTCTCGACACAGATGTGGTTTCACTGGTCATGTGATAACATTTCAACAGGGCTTTTCACTGAAATAGGTCAGATGCTGGGCAGTAAATGACTCCTGCAGAGGTGTTAAAACTGTGTACCGTTAAATTTTCTGGAAGATTTTGAGAGATACAGGCATAATGTGGAGACTGTGTCCTGAGTTTTAATTTTGGAAAAAAAAATCAAATTTTGTGTGCGATCTGTAATCAGTCTCATCTCGTCTGGCTATAAAACCACATGTGCCGCTAAGATATATGTCACGATAAATCAAGATCTGTACTGATTATTACTTTTTAATGGTTCTATATCTTGATTGTACCAGATTTGGGCGAGAATATTTTTCACTTAATATCTTCAACTCTTTCAGCACCAATGGCAATATTGAGCTGTTTGCAAACCATATATATTCAGATAAGTTAGCTCGTAACGAACTGTCTCACATGAATTAGCATTGTTTGGCTTTCAGTAATCAAAATATTCCAGAACTCCTAAACTTTGAAAATAAATCGTCAGATGTTGAACATGGAAGACTCTTGACATATTGGCTGCGAAAGAGTTAAGATATTTTACTTCTACGTTTTTAAATATATGATGTACGTTTTCCATTGTTATTTCTGCTTAGAGAGCGGGAGACCAGGGTTCGATCCCCGGTCGGGTCATACCAAAGACGTTATAAGTGGTAGTGCTGTCATCCGGGTTGCGGGGATAGCATTACGACTAAAAGGGCTGGTATAAGTATAAACAGCATCACTGGTAATTTAACAAGGAAGCACCGTGGTATAACTGAAATACTCGGAAATCGGCGTAAAGATCGATTCAAACAAATCTTAAATGACTACTTGTGAACTAACATTTCTACTTGTGCTACTTGTGAACTAACATTTCTACTTGTGAAATAACATTTCTACTTGTGAACTAACATTTCTACTTGTGAACTAACATTTCTACTTGTGAACTAACATTTCTACTTGTGAAATAACATTTCTACTTGTGAAATAACATTACTACTTGTGAACTAACATTTCTACTTGTGAACTAACATTTCTACTTGTGAACTAACATTTCTACTTGTGAACTAACATTTCTACTTGTGAACTAACATTTCTACTTGTGAAATAACATTACTACTTGTGAACTAACATTTCTACTTGTGAACTAACATTTCTACTTGTGAAATAACATTTCTACTTGTGACATTTCTACTTGTGAAATAACATTTCTACTTGTGAAATAACATTTCTACTTGTGAAATAACCTCTTATCGCTATGCATTAAACTTTCATGCATGGGAATTCTTTCTTTTCCTTCAGACATTAGGGTCTTATTTGACAGAATGTTCGCACTATAAATATAGCTAAATCAGTGCATAACAAAGTACAGGGGTTACATCGAAATTATACATTTTGTTTGATATTTCAATATTTAGAAATCTGCAAAGACACCGGCTAAACAATATCACATATTTTTGTTTCTTGTACACTGACAAATATATCTAAATGCCCACAGATCATAACGCACGAATGAAAAACATGACACATTAATTAGACAGTTATTGTTTATGATTGTATTTGTTATCTTAGAGTTTAAAGCTGCATTGAACAGTTAAAAATACTTCCGAGAGTTTTCGGACAACCTACGAATTCTCGAGTCTGTACTTTTGCTGGTAAGACGCTTGGTGTAAGTACCTACTGGTGTATTGTTTTATTTGGGTTTCACGTCGTTTTTAAAAGTATGTTAGATATAAGGCTACATAACAGTTATTCATGTCACCAGTAACAGGCTTGGATATATGTGTGTTGCCAAATGGCATTCCAATAATATGACTTATCTAGGACGCTTATTCTTCAGAATGAATTAATCACATGCGAACAGTAATCAAACCAGCACCTTGAAGATAAGCTCAACCACATTCACATAACCCTTTCCCTCATATAGACGCTTTCTGACGCCTCTGCAGCAGACAGCTTTTTGAAAACATAGTGACAAAAGAAGAAATTTCACAAAACGTGCAATTTCTCCTTTTGCCACAATGTTTTCCACTTTCTGTCATAGGTTATCCATTCAATTATGGAGATTTTCTATGTTTTGACAAAATATGTTCAAAGTCGTCTGCTGCAGAATTGTCGTATGAGGAAAAGGGTTAATCATCTAGACCTCGGGAGCTGTAGTGTCGGATACACGAGTGTAGATCAACGATAACAAACCATATTTATCTCCATAACTTTGACTTGCCGTTTGGGCACATTCAGGGATATAAATGATACGGTAGGGGGGTGCAGGCGAATGAAGCTCAATGGGTAGATTATCCTGTGTAGATGCAGTCCGACCACAGCCTTCAATTTGTGCCTGAACAGTTCATTGACTTATAATTATTAGGAGCTCGGTTAAAAAGTCAATTTGAGGAACTCTCTGCGAAAACCATCCCTGGTGTATTCGCGAACAATGTAGATTCGAGCAGTCTGATCTAGTTCTACAATGTTCGCCAATTTGTAAAAAAATGTTTCAAGATTTTTGTTTACAGCAGTATCTATCAATTCTGATCCTTGGACATGGATGCACAGACACATGTTATTCCATGAGCGTTATGTTTACGTGAAGGTTCGACGAAGACATTCTAAACCAATGGCGACGACTTTGTGTCCTGTTAACCCTTTTCTATATGTTTTGAGTGATTGAGCTCCGATCTACGACCCAGGTCAAACCAAAAATGTATGTTTCTTCAGTGGCTGAGCTACGATATATTGAAGTTGTCCACAGTGTATGTCGTCTTTTATTTATCTGCTTTTCTGATAAGTAAATTTAATTAAAACCACTGATGATATTCTCTGTTCATATATGATGTAATTTTGCATCACATTGATTGTGTAATTGTTATTTAATTATGTATAAAGATTAGATTTCTGTATATTTTGTTCATACCAATTTATAATCATATTCATTTAACCAATGGATTAGCTGATTAATTATTAGTGATTGGAAATGCATTGACAGATCTCTGTCAGAGTCAATTCAGTTATTGTTTTGATTGGTTGAGCTACGATCTACGACCAGGTCAAACAACTATGTATGTTTCTTCAGTGGCTGAGCTACGATATACGACCCAGATAAACCAATTCAGTTATTGTTTTGATTGGTTGAGCTACGATCTACGACCATATCAACCAATACGCTAGGTGTTTTGAGTGGTTGAAGTACGATCTACGATCCAGGATTGGTTGATCTGCGTCGTATATCGTAGCTGAAACACTCAAAACAATTAGAGAATTTGGTTGACCTGGGTCGTAGATCGTAGCTTAGCCACTAAAATAACATACATAGTTTGTTGGTCTGGGTCGTAGATGGTAGCTCAACCATTCAAAACACATAACGAATTGGTTGATCTGGGTCGTAGATCGTAGCTCAACCAATCAAAACAATAACTGAATTGGTTGATCTGTGTCGTAAATCGTAGCTCAGCCACTGCAAAAACATACATAGTTGTTTGACCTGGGTCGTAGATCGTAGCTCAACCACAAAAACAACATAGCGTATTGGTTGATCTCGGTCGAAGATCGTAGCTCAACCATTTAAAAATCATAGAAAAATCATAGAGAATGGTTGACCTGGGTCGTAGATCGTAGCTCAACCACTCGAAACACATAGCGTATTGGTTGATCTCGGTCGTAGATCGTATCTCAACCATTCAAAACTCATAGAGAATGGTTGACCGGTGTCGTAGATCGTAGCTCAACCAATCAAAACAATAACTGAATTGGTTGATCTGTGTCGTAAATCGTAGCTCAGCCACTGAAAAAACATACATAGTTGTTTGACCTGGGTCGTATATCGTAGCTCAACCACAAAAACAACAAAGGGTATTGGTTGATCTCGGTCGTAAATCATAGCTCAACCACTCGAAACACATAACGAATTGGTTGATCTGGGTCGTAGCTTGTTGCTAAACAACTCTACGATCTGATCCGATCACATCCGACACACATCCTCCGTTTAGATATAGTTCGTTCCAAATACCAACAGCAGTGGGTCATGGACAAGGGTACACCAAGTAAGTGTGTAGAATTTCTATATTGTGTAGGAACATTTTCTCTTTTCCTACAACTATTTTCAAATTTCGTCAACTGCAAGATAATCAAAATGACGTCTGAGTCAGGATGGAAAGGCGTACAGATGGGGAGGAGATCGGCTGGGTACAATTGTATACGTAAAACAATCCCAACGTCAGTTTTGGTAGAACGTGCGTCAACATCGATTTGATGATACGAACAGTCAGGGAATAGACCTAACCAGTTTTTTGTATGGATGTCCTATAGTGAGTCAGAATAATTGACTGTACAAACGTTTTCACAACTCGTCGGCTGCAAAGGTTCCAACATGTTTTCTGAATGAGAGAGGAAAAGCGTGAAAAGGCTATGAGACCGGATAGGTAGAAGTCTATATGTAAAAGCCACACATCCTCCGTTTAGATAAAGCCATTGGTTGATAAGATCGACCAGGGAAAAGGGTTAACTAGTTATATGTGTGGATTTCCTTTACCGTGTCAGTATTAAACTGTTACAGTAGTTCGGGTGGTGAGGATTACATTTTGATCACACTAAACGGTAAGATGTGTCTTTTATAATTGCATTGTCATGAAGTTAGCTCAGTCGGTAGCGACGCTTGCTATCAATCCAGAGGTTGTGAGTTCGAATAACAGCTCGGCCAACATCCTTTCAGACATTTGATGAAAGCGACAAGATTCATTCGTCTTCCACCAATGGGCAAACAGTCTATGGGGGGAAAAGCAGCCAATTGCTTAGGAAGTTTATTATTGTGTTGATTAGTGTTGTGGGGAAGCCAGAAAACACATGAGTCGGTGTACTGGACGTCGTGATATGATTTAACAATTGTTGAAACGGCGTAAACCCCCAATCAATCAATGCTACGAAGTACATTTCACGAGCTTCACTCCCGGGAGACTAGACTTTGAAACGGAAGCTGTGAACGATGTTGATTCGCATGGGTCTGCAACATCCGCACCGCATGATCTGAATCATGTCGGTGATTCAGTCGTAAAAAACGTTCATAAAAGATAGAACATTTGTAACAGAAAACATTGACGCACAACCAGATATTGTCTTGTTTTTATTTGAATGATGACTGACGCCGCTTTCAACAGTATTTCAGTCATATCTTGACGTTTATAGGGAAAATAACAAGAACTGCTCGAGGGCTTGGCGTGAAACGGTTGTAACTACAAACCTATTTTGAAAACCCTGGTTTAGGGGCAATTTTGACCCCTTTGTAAACAATGCAAATTTAGGTGCCATTGCTCAGAACGAGCAATGGCACCTAAATTTCCATTGTTTACCAAGTAAAATGATTTAATGCTTATAAAGACTTAATAGGCGAGGTGATTAACCTTGGTAAAAAAATACCAATTTAAGTTACAACCGTTTCACGCCAAGCCCTCGTGCTGGTAAGTAGGAAACTTCCAGTGTTAAAGGTGCTGAACTCCAGATGCAGATCTCTGAAATCAGAAAACAGAATAAGAACTTAATGTCAGTTTGATCGTATGACTTAAAGGTGATGGACTCCAGATGGAGATTCAAATTCCTGCTGATCTGGGTCGATACATTACGCAGAGACCATAATGTTGGTTTTCTCATGGAACGTCTCATATCTACTTAATCTCATGTCTGTACTATGGTTTGATTTCCTATAAAATTATCTTAGATAATTGTAGTACAAACATTTTATTTCCATATTATATATACTATATTATCTCTTCGCCACATACAGTAAAACGGCAGCAGACGACTTCTCTTTTTTCATAATGTTGTTTCAAAACGTCGTCTGCTGCAGATGCGTCAATATGCTTCTGTTCGTCGTAAAGATGATAGTATGCTTTCACATGAACTGACTGGTCCATTCAGTATACAACGACACGCACTCACATCTGTAACCCTTTCATACCTGCAGACATATTTTGACGCGTCTGCAGCCGACGACTTTTAAAAAGATTGTGGCAAAAGCTGAAATTGTTAGAAACGAGCAATTCCTCCTTTTGCCAATATGTTCTCAATCATATTAAATACTTATACTTTCATATAATAGGTTTTTCATAATTGCGCCAAGATTTGTTCATAGTTGTCTGGTGTATATTGTTAAAAGTGCTCCATGTAAATCTGGCACTACAAATTATATGAACAAGTGTGTTATATCTGGTTCTTTTCAAACACCAATGTATTCAGACATTTAATGAGCTTAACCTAAACTCCTGGTTTAAAGTTTATATTGAAATACAGTGAATAATCTGATTAGGAAGCTTCTTAACGAGGTCATGACCCTAACTTTTAATCTATCACTTGGCCAGTACATGCTTAAAAGGTCAGAAGTTTATAGTTCAGCATGATTCTTTCCCACACACAACAAATATGCAGCATATGACTTTAAAGACATTTTAAAATAAAACATATAGAAACTCTCTATAAATAAATGAATAATTTTTGACAAAATTTGAAAATATTGTGGAAAAAGAGCAAAATGCAAATTATGACGAATTACTCCTTTTGCCACTATGTTTTCTAAAGTCAACTGTGTCAACTGTGTCAGAAAGCATTTGTACGTTGGGAAAAGGTACGGTTTAGACTCCAAAATATAGAAAATTATGTGCAATTTCTTTTTTTGCCACAATTGTTTTATTATTCGTCATCCGCTGCCCAGGTGTCGGAAAGCGTATACATGTGGTAGAAGGTTAAAGACAGTATACACAGTAATATATTCAACAGAATATAATTCACTGTTTTAAGCATCGTGTTATTATACCTTCATTTATAGAGAGTGTCCGCATTTTTGTTTAATATTTTCGAAGTCTCTTGCTGCAGATGTGTCGCCTGTGGAAAAGGGTTATATAAAAAACAAAATCACTACCAGTGTTGAAGAGCGAAATATTAACTCTTTCAGCGCCGAATTGTTTAAAGTAGACTCTTCCATGTTCAAAATTGGGCGTCTCCATGTCTCATGTAATAAAAGTGTTTGACTATATTGATAACTAAAAGGTAAAGAATGCTGATTTCAGGTGAGACAACTCGTTACGTGAGTTTTAGTTTTACCACAGGGACTTGCATAGAGTAGGTCATATCTGTTTTTAGAGGAGCAAATGTCCCTGTGGTTTTACCAGAGCACTAAATGTTTTAAGAATTTAATCGTTTTAAAATATCTTTACATTTATTGAAAGAAACGTGTGTAGTTGATTATAAAAGAGCCATTCCTCGAGAAAACCAACACTGTGGACTCTGCGTAAAGTATCGACCCGGATCAGCCTGGGCATGCCGCGCAGGCTAACACGGACAGAATCCTGTGGATTTCCTGTTTCGGGAATCATTACTCTACACCTCTATTCCCGTGAGACGGAATGTGTCGGCCCGGATTAGCCTGCGTAAAATGTGCACGCTGAGTCTATAATGTTGTTTTTTCTGGTGGAACGGCTCATTTTATTTTAAAAACTATTGTCCTGCTACAGATCTCAAAACAATATTTGGTCGTCCATTTTACATCACCTTTGATAACAAGTGTTTATTAAATATACCAATATCAGCATACACATGGTCAAAGCGGATGCTTACGCTAATTTAGCAGCATAATTGAGCAGTAGAATGAGTTTCACAAGTAGGCATAGACTCTTAATATTGATATGCGGGTTACAATATCGGTATTTTCAAACTAATGCGGGTAACAATGCCGGTAGATTCGTTCTAGATATGCGGGTAGCAATATCGGTATGTTCGCTCTATTGTGGAAGACAGTGGTGCAGAGGTAGAGCGTCGGCCTCTCACATCAAAGGTCCCTGGTTCGAGTCCCGTGATGAGCGGGTCCTGACTTTGGGATTTTTCCACACAATCGGCGCGAGTACTGGTTAAGTATCCAGGAAGCAGACATCGAGCGTGATTAATATAAGCTTAAAGCTTGTTTCGCAATCGATTTAAAATAAATAAGTTTAAACTAATGTCGGTATGTTCCCTCTAGATATGCGGGTAACAATGTCGGTATGTTCGTTCTAGATATGTGGGTAACAATGTCGGTATGTTCGTTCTAGATATGCTGGTAACAATGTCGGTATGTTCGTTTTAGATATGCGGGTAACAATGTCGGTATGTTCGCTCTAGATATGCTGGTAACAATATCGGTATGTTCGTTTTAGATATGCGGGTAACAATATCGGTATGTTCGCTCTAAATATGCGGGTAACAATGTCGGTATGTTCGTTCTAGATATGTGGGTAACAATGTCGGTATGTTCGTTCTAGATATGCTGGTAACAATATCGGTATGTTCAATCTAGATATGCGGGTAACAATATCGGTATGTTCAATCTAGATATGCGGGTAACAATGTCGGTATGTTCGATCTAGATATGCGGGTAACAATGTCGGTATGTTCGTTCTAGATATGCGGGTAACAATATCGGTATGTTCGCTCTAGATATGTGGGTAACAACGTCGGTATGTTCGTTCTAGATATGCTGGTAACAATGTCGGTACATTGTATGTTCGTTCTAGATATGCTGGTAACAATATCGGTATGTTCGATCTAGATATGCGGGTTACAATATCGGTATGTTCGTTCTAGATATGCGGGTAACAATGTCGGTATGTTCGTTCTAGATATGCGGGTAACAATGTCGGTATGTTCGATCTAGATATGCGGGTTATAATATCGGTATGTTCGTTCTAGATATGCGGGTAACAATATCGGTATGTTCCTTCTAGATATGCGGGTATCAATATCGGTATGTTCGATCTAGATATGCGGGTTATAATATCGGTATGTTCGTTCTAGATATGCGGGTAACAATATCGGTATGTTCGATCTAGATATGCGTGTAACAATGTCGGTATGTTCAATCTAGATATGCGGGTTACAATATCGGTATGTTCGATCTAGATATGCGGGTAACAATGTCGGTATGTTCGATCTAGATATGCGGGTAACAATGTCGGTATGTTCGATCTAGATATGCGGGTAACAATGTCGGTATGTTCAATCTAGATATGCGGGGTTTACAATATCGGTATGTTCGATCTAGATATGCGGGTTACAATGTCGGTATGTTCGATCTAGATATGCGGGGTAACAATGTCGGTATGTTCGATCTAGATATGCGGGTTACAATATCGGTATGTTCGTTCTAGATATGCGGGTAAAAATGTCGGTATGTTCGTTCTAGATATGTTGGTAACAATATCGGTATGTTCGATCTAGATATGCGGGTTATAATATCGGTATGTTCGATCTAGATATGCGGGTAACAATTTCGGTATGTTCGATCTAGATATGCGGGTTATAATATCGGTATGTTCGTTCTAGATATGCGGGTAACAATGTCGGTATGTTCGATCTAGATATGCGGGTTACAATATCGGTATGTTCGTTCTAGATGTGCGGGTTACAATATCGGTATGTTCGTTCTAGATTTGCGGGTAACAATGTCGGTATGTTCGTTCTAGATGTGTGAGTAGCTATGACGGAAGATCTAACCGGTTTTCATATGACGAAATTGAAGATAAGCCATTTAGTCGAAGTCACACGAAACTCGACCTTTGGTGGTTTTGACAAAGATACCCGTGACGACACAATTACTTAGTTCTGTAAGAACCGTTACCGGAATGCTTCCACTGTGCTTCACTATTTTACGGAAGTTCCTGATCAGACCGCGAGGTAGCGCAGGCTGATTCAGATCTTTTCTAGTCGCAAAGCCTCTAAAGTCGGTTTTCTTGTGTCGTGATTGGCCCATTTGAAACGACACAAGCGTGTATTTATATACTTTTGGGGGTGTATCTCGTAGCTTTAAATGAGGGATATCGTTTACTCTATCGTGTGAGAAAGCTATTATCAACAACAACAACACTCTCGATGCATATTTGTGGTAATTCAATAATCAGTGACATACTTTCAAGGCAGTATCAACGGCAAAGAGGGGCGTAGCTGACCATTGAAACCTTTTTTGATGTCATTATTCGAACACGTATCGTCTTATACATGTATACGAACTTTCCTTGTTTTCTGACATTTTCTTTTCACGAAGGTTCAATTACAATGATTGATTGGGGTTTAACGCAGTTTTCACATTGTTTAAGCGGCCAGTTCAGCTTCGCATATGATGTTTCCTTGTTTTCTTGTACCAGTACTACACACAACATACATGTACTTTACACAGAACTGGCTACTTTAAGGCATAGACTGTTAGCACAGTGGTGAAAGACGAATGACGCTTGTCAAAGTGACTTTTTGTCAAACGGCGGAAAGAATGTTGGCCGAGCTAGGATTCGAACTCATAACCCCTGAATTGACATCCATTATCGCTACCGACTGAGCTACCGGGGCTCGGCTTTTCTGGGAGGAATATACATTACAAATCATTACCTGGGGTCAAAGCTACCAAAGTTCAGCACTGCAAAGTTCTACACAAATGTAGACGGGCCTCTCCTGTTGCAGGGGTAGGAGCAACCGCCTCGGATACGGGAGGGTTCCGGGTTCGATCTCCGGCCGGGCCATACAAAATATTATTAAAATGGTAAGTAATTATCTCGTGTGGGGGCTCAGGAGTGTTGGATTAGCATAGCGACTGACTCGCTGGTGTTCGGATTATACAGTGGCGTAGCTAGGTACTACACAGTGTTGTACGGAAGTCTTTTAGGGGGGTCCGGGGATTTTTTTTCCCCCTCTATATCGTCTGTGGTGACTTCTGGCGAGCATTTTCAGTTGCAAAATATGACCGATCTTGATGTTTTAAATGAACGTATTGTCTAGGGAAATATTGAGATAGTAAAATGTGTTGCATTTTATTACTTTTTCGTCAAATCTACCAAGAGTAAAATGTGTTGCATTTGTCACTTTTCGTCAAATCTACCAAGTCAGATCGGTTGTTTTATACTTGCGCCTACCCCATGTAAAGTGTTTATTTCATATTTGAGTACTGGAGACAATGTGTACGCAGCTGCATATTTTACGTACAGTCAGCTACGCGCCTGGGGATAGATGGATCAGTCGTAATGGTAACTACCCAAGCAAAGCCGTTAATTATAAACTGAACAATTATTGTAATCGGCGTAAAACACCATAACAACATCTCCTTGTTGTGTTTCGGCTTCTTTTCTGTA